>CM033475.1:130078878-130379145 GCA_019447015.1 Hymenochirus boettgeri
CATTTCCAAATCGGTACCTTTAGGAAACAAGTGTAAAAAAATTAGGTCCACTCCTGCATGGCTTAATGCTCAGGTAAAAAGGGAAATGGAAAAAAAGAAAAGGGCTTTTAAAATTTTGAAAGCAGAAGGCACAGAACAGGCTTACAGGGACTTCAAAAGTTGTAATAAAGAGTGCAAGAAAGCAATTAAACTAGCTAAAATAGAAAATGAAATACGGATTGCCGAACAAAGCAAGTCCAACCCCAAGATGTTTTTTAAGTATATAAATGGTAAAAAAATGAGGACTGAGAATGTGGGACCATTAAATAATGGAGCTGAGGTGGTTGTAGAGGATGCCGAAAAGGCTAATCTGCTAAACCGTTTTTTTACATCGGTTTTTACTGTTGAGAATCCTTACAGTAGGGATTGTAACAATGTGCAGGGAGGAAATGAAGAGTCTTCACATTGGATAACAGAGGATATGGTACGGAATCAATTAGACAAAGTTAATATCAATAAAGCGCCAGGACCAGATGGATTGCATCCTAGGATTTTAAAAGAGCTTAGTTCAATTCTAGCAAGACCACTGTGTCTCATCTTTTCAGATTCGCTTTTGTCTGGGGATGTGCCGCTGGATTGGAAAAAAGCCAATGTAATACCAATATTCAAAAAAGGTAGTCGTTCACAGCCTGGTAACTATAGACCTGTAAGCCTAACATCAGTGGTAGGGAAGGTGATGGAAACTTTGTTAAGGGATCATATCCTTGACTTTGTCTCCAGAGATCATCTTATTAGTAGTAGTCAGCATGGATTTATGAGAAATAGATCATGCCAGACAAATTTAATTGGTTTTTATGAAGAAGTGAGTAAGAAGTTAGATTCAGGCACAGCTGTGGATGTGGTATATTTGGATTTTGCAAAAGCCTTTGATACTGTGCCACATAGGCGACTAATGTATAAACTGAGGACCGTTGGCCTGGAAGAAAACATTTGTTCATGGATAGAGAACTGGTTATTGGACCGCAAACAGAGAGTGGTGGTTAATGGAGCTACATCTATGTGGGCTAAAGTTCTAAGCGGAGTTCCTCAGGGTTCTGTACTGGGGCCGCTTCTGTTTAATCTGTTTATAAATGACTTAGAAGGGGGCATTGAGAGCAAGGTCTCTGTGTTTGCTGATGACACTAAATTATGCAGAGCTTTGGAAACTTCCAATGATGTGCAAGTGCTGCAAGCAGACCTAGATAGATTATCAAAATGGGCAGCAGAATGGCAGATGAGATTCAATGTTGATAAATGTAAGGTGATGCATTTGGGATTTAATAATCCCTGTGCCACCTACACCATAAATAACTCTGTGTTAAGTGCATCTGAAATGGAAAAAGATTTGGGGGTTCTGGTAGATAACAGACTTAGCTGTAGCAAACAATGCCAGGTAGCAACAGCTAGAGCTAGCAAGATATTGTCTTGTATAAAGAGGGGAATGGAATCAAGAGAGAAAAATATTATTCTCCCTCTTTACAAGGCACTGGTAAGGCCACATTTGGAATATGCGGTGCAGTTTTGGAATCCCATATACAAAAGGGACATCTTGGAAATTGAGGCAGTTCAGAGAAGGGCAACTAAATTAATAAGGGGAATGGAGGGGCTTGAATATGCAGGCAGATTAGACAAGTTAGGGCTGTTTACATTGGAGAAGCGGCGGTTGCGTGGGGACATGATAACCTTATACAAATATATTAATGGCCCATACAGTGAACTCTCTGGTGCATTGTTCACTAATAGGTCATATCAGAGGACTCGTGGACATCCTTTAAGGTTGGAAGAAAAGAAGTTTCATCTTCAAGTTAGGAGAGGTTTCTTTACAGTGAGAACGGTGAAACTGTGGAACTGTCTTCCAGCAGAGGTGGTAATGGCAAGTTCATTGAATAACTTTAAAAAAGGCCTGGATAAGTTTCTAAAACTAAAGAATATTGAGAATTACTGGTATTAATGCATATAGATCTGGTTGATCCAGGGATACTTTCCGATTGCCGTTTGGAGTCAGGAAGGAATTTTTTCCCCCCTTTTTTAGCTGGGGTTTTTTGCCTTCCTCTGGATCAACTGTTAGGTAGGGTTAAAAAAAAAAAAAAAAAAAAAAAAAAAGTGAATAGGTTGGACTTGATGGACGAATGTCTTTATTCAACCTTAATTACTATGTTACTATGTTACTATGTATCTATCTATCGATCAATCTATCTAACTCTATCTATCTATCGATCAATCTATCTATCTAACTCTGCTATCTATCTATCTATCTATCTATCTATCTCTATCTATCTATATATCTAACACTATCTATCTAACTCTATCTAACTATCTATCTATCTAACTCTATCTATCTATCTATCTATCTATCTATCTATCTATCTATCTATTTAACTCTATCTATATAACTATCTATCTATCGATCTATCTATCTATCTAACTCTGCTATCTATCTAACTATCTATCTATCTAAGGCTATCTATCTATCTATCTAGCTAGCTAGCTAGCTAGCTAGCTATCTAGCTATCCTAGGCTATCTATCTATCTATCTATCTATCTATCTATCTATCACTATCAATCTATCTATCTATCTAACGCTATCTATCTATCTATCTATCAATCTAACGCTACCTATCTGGGAGGCTGCCTGTATTCCTACCCGACGTCCGGAAGAAGGTTTGGGGCACTTGCAGGAGGAGCAAGCAGTTAAAACATTCGGGGCACTTTGCCGAATATCCGGGGCACGTGCTCCGAATGTTTTAACATAGATACGCCACTGGCATTAGGCTTTAAAGGGTATGTACACTGGCAAATTTGTTTTTTTTTTTAAATTGCCCATTAGTAGAAACTATAATTCATCCCAACTATCACTGTCATTTTTTTGTAGCTCTGCCCCCTATTTCTTTGGATATCCAATCTGAAACATCACACATTTCAGCATTTCTGTAAGCAGTTTTGCTGTAACTGAAATGGTTTGACAGTTGGTGTGCTGTATACTGTTTGCAGTATTGACAGTTGGTATGGAGGAAAATAGTTAGGTCAGTGGTCAGAGCCTGAGCAAAAAAAAAACACTTTATTGAAGTCATGCAGCAACACACACACCTCAGAGTAAGTGCTGCTTACATGTATTTATTTATAGATTAAGATGACGCAAAGTCATTTTTTCTGTGTACATACACTTTAAGGAACAGATTATCAAGGCTCATTTCCCCACAGAGGCAGCTGGTTATCACCATTTTTACACATTTTTGCAAGGACTTTACCTTTAGTTTCAGGTTATGTGATTTAGCATGAAAAGCTGAAGGCACTATCAAACTCCTTTTGTATGTGCTGCTGGATGAAGCAACCATGTCCTGGTAGAGGTAGATAGGGAAGAACATATTGCATTGTGTGATTAACATATATTAAGATCAATATGATGGATGAGCCATGTTGTCCCTGCTGTGTGGCGGAAATGCTCAATGTAACACTCATGTTTAAAGATACATGTGTTTTATACAGATGTCAGACAATATGCTGTTGAAAGAAAAATGTCATTCCATAATAATTATTATGATTGCTATACAAAGTCATTGGTTTTAACCATTGCTTCTGCACATTGACAGCATCGGTTTGGAATAGAATTGACCTGATATCTGATTACTAGATATGGGCTTTAATGCTGTTTCTTGTTATCGAAAAGGTGATAGGAGAAGCTGAAATCTGTCAAATTACAACTGTGCATTTGTAACTTATAATATGCTTACAAGTAACAGATACTGAACAGAACGGCAGACATTGTTTTTATCTAAGAATAGAAGGCCAGATGGTCAGTAATAAATGACATTTTCCTTTTTTTTTCTTTTCCACCAACAATGTCCTGTTTAAGGTATTTTGCTGAAATGGAAGCCAGAAGAATGCTACACTAAACACAAAGTTGCCTGGCAGTTCTCTTTTCCTTATTTAAGTGCCTATATCTGTAGGTTTAAAGAGGTTATAATATGAAATATATCCATCCTGTGTAAATATCTAATATTTAAAAACCCACACTGATAAAATATGACCCTTAAGCATTAGCATGTTACCTTGAGTTAAAAGCACTCAAATGTTTTCAAATTAAAAGGACAATATAATAATAGGAAGTTGGAGAATCGCTTGTTTTAATGGTGTAGTTGCGGATTGATTGATTATAATAAAGTCAATGATTATCTTACTCGGCTATGCCCAATATATACTATCAATATATACTTTCAATGGTATAATCATTAATGCTTATGTGCCTATGGCCCAAGAACTTTAAAGGACAATTATATGAAGTAAAATCACCCTCCACCAATGAATACTACCCAGGATGAGGACCTAAATTACTAGGTCCCCACCCCTAGTTTTAACTTGTGTCTGAAATTAAGCTGCATTAAGTTTTTAAGCTTCTTTCTACCACCCCTTCATGTACCGCCCCCAGTCCTGTTAAACTGGAATACACATTCCTTGCAGTCTTCATATTGGTAAGGCCACAGGCCGAATGAGGGGCAGGACAAAGCGGCCCGGAAGGAGCAAATTCACACGACTTTGTTTCAGACACTGAAGATAAAGCCAGGGGTGAGGACAAAGAAATTTAGGTCCACCCTCTGGGTAGGATTTATTGGGGGATCCAGTGGGAGGGTGGGTTTACTTCATATAATTGTCCTTTAAAATCTGCATCGATACACATCATGAAAACCTATTTTCACTACATAGTGGAAATTGCCTGTGGCATGCAATCATCACTCATGGTTCTTCCTTTAAAGACCATACCTTTAAAGGAAGTCTCAATTAATATTTTTAGTGAATAATATTTGAATTTCATTCTAGGGAATAGAAAAGGGAATTGCTTTTCTATTATTTTTGGTGCTGCTTATTTAAATGTCTACTTACCACCAAATACTCAATGCTGAATGACAGAATGTCACCCTTGAAACAATCTACAGGAAGCAAACTTAGAAGTCTAGTTCATTTTAAAACTTAAAACAAATCAACTTTGGCAGATACAGACTAAGTAGATTATTACGCTTTTATTATTTTTAATATATAGCCTCTATAAAATGTAGAGATATGTATTCAGTTATATGTTGACATTTTTTTTATTGTATCTGTAACAAGGACATCTCTCAAAATATGTATACCGACATTTCAGATAGATTCAAGATAGATTTAGTCAAATCATTTCTCAATACACATCATGCAAAAATGATATACCAACTTTCATCCCCTAACTGCACACAATAGAAGAGCTGTATCCTATACCCATTTATTATTATTGACTTCTTTGTTCTATATGAAGAACAACACGTCTTAATTATCCTTATGTGCCTGGGGCTCCAACCATTTGTCTATGCCATCCTAATATTCTTCAAGCTACTGTACTCCAAATGCTGTGCATATCATTTAGAGAAAGATGTGGAGAGGTGTGTGTGTGTGTGTGTGTGTGGGGGGGGGGGGGGGGGGCAACTGGCCTATCTGAACAACAAACTAAACTAAAATAAGAAGTTGGAATTTCTAAGCCTCTTCTGCAAATGTGTTTTTAAAACAGATCCCATCACTGAAACAAAAGTTGGACTTGGCATATTGATTGTACAAAATGGCTGGCAAAGTAAAATGGAACACAAAGGTAGCAAACTTCTGTAAATTGACTTCAATCAGTTTTTACTGATTACCAAATAGTACTCCTGGGTGAAGTTGGCATATGATTTTCAAGCCGTTTGAACTAATTGTTTTTTTTTACTAATTTACCCATTAAGTTGAAACATTTTATCAACATCTGTTCATTAAATATTTCCAAATGATGTTTTCCAGAAAATATTTGAGGCATACAGAACCCTTTAAAAAAGGCTCATTCCATTTCGTGGTCTTAGTCCTAATTGCATTAAGTCACATTGACATAAGGAATGCAGTATGATCATTAGAAAGGTTTAAAACTAAGTTCAAATGCATAAGAAATCATTGCAACTTTAGTTTGGCTCAGACCAAGATGTACTGTTGTCTATCCATGCAAGAAGCAATATTATCCATCTTCACAGATGTTAAAATATTATGTAGCAGTTCATCACATCTGTACAATGGATTTCATATACAGGCAGGTTAAAAAGACTATTACTATTTGTGCCATAATTGTATATGTAGAGAGGGTAGGCGAGGGGGAATAGAGATGTTGTCAGACATGATTGCCAGCCGCATATACTGGTTTATAGCAGCGAGAAAGTGAAAAGCCTAATGAAACTGAACCCATGCTGGAATAATTATATGTGAGGAGCCAGATTACCCTGCAAAAGGTGAAATCTATCAACACAGTTTGGCTAACCTACACTTTACCATCTGGAAGAGACCGCACTATCAATTTAACACTAATCTACAACCAATTCCTCCTTGAAAATGTAATGCACCTTAAGGTTCCTTGCCACAGAAATGATCTGTTAACTGAAAAAAAGCCTCTGCAGCTCATCTCCCTGGATTTAGGAATCTTGCCTCAGTCTCACAATCTTTAATTATCCCTTTTTTTTAATTAAATATATTTTTTCTGTGGATCGAAAGGTCATGAGGTTCCCTTTTACCCTATATAAGGGACATTAAGGCCTATGCCTTTTAATGACAATACATTAAGAATCATTATACTTGTGTTAAAATATTTTTACATTG
Source organism: Hymenochirus boettgeri (assembly GCA_019447015.1). Classification (NCBI taxonomy): domain Eukaryota; kingdom Metazoa; phylum Chordata; class Amphibia; order Anura; family Pipidae; genus Hymenochirus; species Hymenochirus boettgeri. The sequence goes on from CM033475.1 coordinate 130,085,533, forward strand.
GATTATACGTGAAATGTACATTTTAAATTATACATGAAATGTACATGTATTATATGCAGGGGAAGAGTGGTAACTTTTAATGTAATAATATCTTGTACAATGTACCCAAATCCGGTGAGCCTTCTATAGGATGAACCATAAAAAAAGTTTAACCTTTCCCAATAGGAAAAAATTATCGTAAGCTACCTGACCAGGATCATGGCGTTTATATCATGGCCATTAGTCTTAGGTGTGCTGACGTAAAGATTTTAAGAGGCAGGCATCATATAAAACAAAATTTTATCTTACAATAAAAATGATACTGTATATACTCGAGTATAAACTGACCGAGTATAAACCGAGGTACCCAATTTCACCTAAAAAATCTAATAAAAGTTGTTGACTCTAGTATAAACCGAGGGTAGAAACTTGGCATTCAAGATGTTTGGAAACTACAACTCCCAGCTAATAAAGCATGCTGGGAGTTGTAGTTTCCAAACATCTTAAATGCCACCCTCACCCTCCCACCCAGTTAAGTTTGTACCTGTGGGCTCTTCTCCATCCAGTAACTTGGGGCTTCCTGTTGGGACTTGTGCCTGTGTGCCTGTGTGCCAGCATTGAAGATCAGCATTCCGGCAGCCGCGATCAGGTATGCATTCCGGCATCCTCTCCATTCCGGCATCCGCACGCTCATTCCCAGTACTGGTGCGCCGGCTGACGTCACTAATTGGCGCCGGACTTGGCGCCGGGCAGTGACGTCGGCCAGCGTGCCAGTACAGGGATTGATCGTGTGGCTGCCGGAGTGCTAAAGTAAGTAGTGACTTGAGTATAAACCGAGTCCAAGTTTTCAGGCTGATTTTACAGCCTGAAAAACTCGGTTTATACTCGAGTATATACGGTATGTCATAAAAATGTACAATATGTTTACCAGTTTCCAAAAGCATGACTTACAGTATGCTGTTTGTTTAATCTGCTGGTACCCGGGTCTCTAGGGAAAAGATCCACCTTACTTAAGCCCTTAAAGGAGGTTCAGTCTATTTTTATTTCTCTAGTCGGATTTAACATGTTGTAATCCTTGAATTACTTTGAATTATTAAAAATGCACTCCCTGCATTACAGCAGTAGAAATGTCTGGCTACTGGACTTTTACTATTATTCTTAGGTGTTCTCTAAACCTTAACTTCAGCGAATGAGTGGTACATCCTACTTATTGGATCTTACGCTAAGTGCATGCCAAAAGATAGACTGCATGGTCTGTATTGCAGTTAGTTATTTCACTGGAAAAGATTTATTGACACAGAGCTTCTACACACACACCTCAATTCTGAATGACAACAGGTTTTACAACATGTTGCTCCACATGTGATGTAACCAGGTGCTTTGGGATCTGGACTATCAAAAAGTCTATAAGATAAAATGTCCATAAGGGACCTAGCTTTTCTCTGTACAAATTTAGACCTCATTCTGATTACTTGTCTTAGCTCCGGATTCTATTCTAAAACCGTTAAATATCTCTTATTAATACTAATTGTCTGTATTGGGGGCTAGATTTGGTGGTAACATATACTCCTTTAAAGGGTTTTGGGGGGTAATTTACTTATTTGTAATTTTTTATTATAGAGGTGAATGTCACCTTTGAAAATAACAACAGTCGTTTCTACTGGTTTCTTACCTGCAACAGAACTGTAGCAAATGATAGCAGCAGAGTCAGGAAAGACATTTTATAAGGATATATGTATGAAAGATGTTGTGGGTGTTTTGACCTTCACTTCACAGATACATAGCCTATTTAAGAGATTCTTCATATCTGTTGATTTTACTTAATAACAGTATGGGAAGTGGTACTCAGTAAAAGAGGAGGCAGATACAAATTATATTCAGATTTAGAATTAGCCAGTTGAAGACATAATCTAAGGACTCTTCTGTTAAAAACCAATAATCAGAATCTACAGGAAACACTTCAATCTTGTGCATCTTGGTGCTTCCATACTTCCATAGCCTTTTAAAATATTTTCGATATATACAGCCTCAGTACAGAATTAGATCAGTAGTTAAAGTTAATAGATGAAGGCTGAAAACATTTTTAGACCCTCTCTTATTTGGATAATTTATTCACACAGTCTCTCTTCTATTACAGTGGCTATTCCCTTTCCCCAAAAACGATGCTCACTAAAAGCAATACAGTAACAGATGTGATGGGGTCAAATGCCAATATTAATCTTTTGGGCAAGAGATTTTTAAGCAACTGCAGTAATGTTAGGTGCTTTCTCTCCAAGCAGTACTTTTGGGGGTTACTGAATATAGGAGGCTACTTTCAAGGTTTACCGAAAGTAGCCTTGTATATATAATATGTAAAGGAAGTTTATTTATGTTTTGGTAATTTATACAGGTTCTCCTGACCATTTCCCAGGTCCCTGTGTCATTTCCACTTACATACTATTGGTTTTTTGATTTTGGATTTTATCTATCTATCTATCTATCTATCTATCTATCTATCTATCTATCTATCTATCTATCTGTCTGTCTGTCTGTCTGTCTGTCTGTCTGTCTGTCTGTCTGTCTGTCTGTCTGTCTGTCTGTCTGTCTGTCTGTCTGTCTGTCTGTCTATCTATCTATCTTATTCATTATTTTTTGGTTGTCAAGACACAAATTAGCAAATTAGCCACTAGCCTAATAATGTCTGTTTGCACATAATATAATGAACAACCTGTGGGCCTCCCCAAGCTGTTGCAATACAGCTAGGCCTATTTGATCTATATGATTTTTCATTTTATCAACAGAACTAAATATGTGGTGTACTTTGGAAGATACAAAATAATTACCATGTTACATGCCAGTGTGCAGAATAAAATTTAAAAGGATTTAAAAAGAAAAAGACTAAATTATAAATGTGAATAAGGGGCTTAACTTTATTTTTCAATAGAAGATCACAGCATGAAAATGGTAAAGAGGAGGTGAAACTAGTCAGGAACAAATTCCGCTAAGCTAAAGAATTTATATTTCAATACATGTCTAAGCGTATTTTTTTCTATAATGTCAGCACCATGGAGAGCTCTGTCCTTTTTAAAATGTGAAAAATACCATAGATACTAATATACCGTGCTTGCTAGAACATTGTCGCTGTTTCTTGCCGCTTAAGCTTAAAATTAATACACATTCATGATTTTTTTATCACGTGTTCATATAATAGTGGAGAACACAAAATGAAGCGTGGGTGCCTTCAACCATTGTGTGATGTGATAGATTTAATGTATTACAGCCCCCCCCCCACACACACACACCGATTCCTAGTGCAAGTTATTTCTGTAATAAAAAATAAATATATGTTTAGTTACTTGTAATTAGAGATGAACGAAACTGGCGAGTTTCGTTCTGACTGCTGTTTTTCAGAACCTATTGTTTTTCAGAACCTATTGAAGTTCAAGTATTCTATATCATTTTCAAAATTTTTATTGGAATTTCTAAATTTTTGATTCTTTTTTGAATGTTCGATTCTTTAAAAATAATTTTCAATAGGAATTTACAATGAAATAATTAGAAAATATTTTGAAAAATATGTCAGATCACAGATTTTCGAAAACCGGCCGTTCCGAATTAAAACCAGGGTTTTCCACTGCTTGTATTAATACTTAGAGAGTCAACAGCAGCTAAAAAGCCCAAACCAAAGATGATTTATTGCTTTAAATCATTGAAATGGCCATATCGAAGAAGGCACTGAAAATAAAAAAAATATTTAAACAAATGTTTGGGCTTGATAAAAATTTTGAAGTTGACAGTAATGTTTTTTTAGGTGTAAAATACTTTAGGAAGCTCATGTCACTTCCGGTGTTTAAACACAGGAAAACACTGATGATGAAAATCTGAGGAGACAGAGAGATGCACAAGGAATGACAGGCTGTATGAGATTGAATTTTCAGAAGTTCTGATTCTTCTAGCTGTGAGTGGGATCTGAAAGGAATGAATGAGCAGGTGCTGGGAGGTTTTTGTGTAAAAAGTAGTCCATTTTGTATTTTATTTCTACTTGTTTGACCATGTTCTTTTTTTTTTTCTGTACGGGTGAGCACCCTATCTTATGCTGGACACATTATCCTAGTTAAAACTGCAAATATATTTTTATACAAATGTTATTGTTTGGCGTTCATAATCTATATGAAAGTAATACAAATATAAGTGGTTCCCTTACTTTTCTGGACATAATTGTATATGAAAATAACTTGTCTGGATGGTGTCTAAGCTCACTATAGAGCATCCAAAATTGGCCTTTCTCCTGTTGCTGTTCCAGTATTGGATGGACCCAATACTGGCGGTTCAGGCAGCATCGCCACATCAATGCTGCAATGAGTAGCAAAGCTAAACAATCTTCAGTAATCATTGCTGTAGAAATTCTACTAAATAATGGTAAAATATAAAAAAAAAGCACCAAAATCTCTACTAAAATCTGCTTCCACTCTCTCCAAAAGCTCCTGAAACCAGAGCAGGATTATCCACAAGGCAACCCTAGGCGACTGCCTAGGGCCCAGGAAACTTCTGGGGGCCCAGCTTCAAAAGCAGTAAACAAATTACAGTCTATACAATATATGTAGCAAAAAAGGGGGCCCTAAATGATGGCCCTGCCTAGGACCCTATATGATCTTAATCCATCTCTGCCTGAAACTCTCACACCCACAGGATGTGACATCACAATTTAAGGACTGCTCCTTAATTTAAAAAATGCAACAAAAATGCATAAAAACACAACACATAAAAACACAGGGAAAAACGCATGGAAACGCAACTCAAGCGCACAACATCGCAATTTGGGGTGTATTGTGAACCTTGTTGCATTTTGAAATTTTAGTTGATACTCAAGAGTAAATACAGGTTCTGGTGGAAACTATGGTTTCACTATAGCCCAAAGTGCATTATTATTCAGCACTGTGCATGGTGAACAAGCTTGTATAGAACAACAATTCATAGTAGAACTATTCATTGTAAACTTCCTGCCAAGAACTAGCTACTGATCATCTTTTAAACATAACAAACAAAATTAAAATTATTTGTTTTAAATGGAGGAATCTGTAAGATAATTATTCGTTAAGGGTCAAAAATTATTCTGGCATAGCTTTTTTATGGCCAGGGTCATGTGAGAGTTACATAGTATTGGAGGTTGAATAAAGACATCTATCTAGTCCAGTCTTTTTAGTCTACTCATGAACCCTAAGTAAAAGTTGATCCAGAGGCAGGCAAAAACCTTAAAAAAACTGTGTGTGTGTATGTGTGTGGGGATCGTACCCAACTCAAATGGCAATTAGTGGATTAACAAGAACTAAGGAGGAGATGTAATAATGGCCATGGAAAAATCATGCTTTCTAATGTAATATCAGGTTAGCATTGGCATTACACTGCATTAGTGAGGCCTGCAACATTTTGTATTACCCTTTAAGGTTACCTCCAATGAAAAAATAAAGTTTGTAAATTAAGTTTTATTGAAGAACGGAAGGTAAAGGAACTGTGTCTTACCTCCTGTTCTTTAATAAAATGATCAGGAGCCAGGAGAGAAGTCATGTGCATGAAGACAGAGTCGGTCAGGAACTGTCAGACTATGCAACGAGGGAGCGAGCGATTGGGTAAATTCCTTACCTTCTGTCCTGGCTCCTGATCGTTTTATTGAAGAATGGGATGTAAGACACAGCTCCTTTACCTTCCGTTTTTCAGTGAAGATACCCTTTAAGCTTTAAGCCGAAGGGAAGTCACCAATGCAGTAAATCTCACAAAGTAAGATGTGCACGAGTCCTCTGAAATTATCCAAAATTTTTTTTTACCAGAGAGCTGATTGCATGGCCCATTAATATATTTGTATAAACTGATCATATACTCATGCAAGTGATGTTTTTCCAGTATTAACAGTTCAACAGACTAGTTTACACATAAGTCACCTTTAGTTTACACGTCACCTCTGCAGCACAGTATCAAAAGCCTTAGCAAAATCTAAGTATACCACCAACAATCCACTGCTATGCCAGAAACTAAATTCTTTCTCAGTTCTTTTTAATAACCAATTAAGTGAGCTTGATATTGGTAAGATCTATTACTTGTGAATCCATGCTAATTTCTACTTAGAAAATTAGTTCTTGAGACATAGGGGCATATAAGGTTTGTTAAATTTTCACCACCGTTATCGACAATTTTAACGCAATTTAAGTTTATCGCTGCGGTAACTGCCCAATTGTATTTTTAAAATGGTGCTAAGTTTTTTCTTGCGCTAAGTCTGAGGTGGCGAATATATGTAGCCCGTCAGTGGGACCTTGGAAACTGTCAGCACATTGTGGAGTGTTTCTCATTAGTAATAATGTTTCACGGGGGATGTTAAACTATTTTCTTTAATATGATCGTCAGTTTCCAGTTTAACTAAGATCTCTTTTTTACCTTCGCTTGCAGCCATTTTCTCTTTTTATTGCAATACCAGACTTAACATAGTGAATATATGGCAAAGCCACAGGCACACATCACTGACACTATTGCAGAACATCTCTGCAGTGATACTTTGATTGGCTTTATAAATATCGGAAAAATCACGATCTCAGTCATTGCGATTTCCTGTGATTACGAAAATATTGATTATTTATAAATATGCCCCATAATCTAGAATATGATCCCATAACAAAGTTTCCTGGGTCTTTCCCACCACTGATGTTAAACTATTCAAATCCAGAGGCACATCTCTAGACAAAAGTGAATTTGAAAACATAAGAAACGATCAAGAAGATGTAATAAAAGTTCTTATTGTTTAAAATGGTGCAAATATTGCCCCAACCAGTCAGATGTTAGTTTTCAAATGGTACATACCATCTGATTGGTTGGGGCACAATTAGCACCATTTTTAACAATAATAACTTTAATTACATTTCCCTGAATGTTCTAGATAAAACTGAACTACAATCTCTAAAGCTGGGTTCACACAGTACCAATATTTGAAAGATGACAGACACAGTCCCAAACATTCTCTCTACATAAAGTATAGGGAAATCATTTGTGACTGCCACACCCCTTTATGACCGAGGGCAGCCTCTCTATATTTTAGTATCACTTATGTGTGTACTCAGCTCACACATCTGTGGATATATTTAATCAGGTCCTAGAGCTTTATTTATATTAACTTTTTTATTGTTTCTGTACGATATCTAGTTTAAAATCTCCTCCAAACCCTGTATCCATCTTGTCCCCCAAAACAGCTGCACAATCATCAGTCAGGTACAGCCCATTCCTACCAAAGAGCCTGCAGCCTACAGAAAAGTCTGCCCAGTTCTCTATAAACCCAAATACCTCTTCCTTACACCAACATCTAAGCCATGCATGAATACTCCTAAGCTCTTCCTCCTTAGCGTAGTACATGTCTACAGTAGTATTTCTTAAAATACTACCTTGGAGGTTCTTTCTTTTAGCTTGGTGCCTAACATCTCCTCTTCCTTTAACTTTGACATTGGCACGAATGTGAACCACAACTATTCCCACCAAATAACCTGTCTACAACCTGCCTATAGTAGACACTTAGGTGCTTGATTAGTATTTGAAATGTGATGTACTGTGTCTAGTGTTATGGTATTCTAGCCTAAAGGTTTTATCACTGCAAAAATCATACGGAGCAAATCCACTCGTGATACTTTTGCATTAACTGTAAAAGTGCAAATCTTTGTCATTTAATATTTGACAACTGAATACAATTATTTTGCTGATAATTACAAAATATTTGCCAATACATGGCAATGTCAGTTACAATCCAGGCTTATTATGGGGTCCAGTGATTGTTGAAATACTGTGTTTCAGGAGTGTTTGTTTAAGCTTATTCGAGACATACTTTTTAAAAATCAATATTTATTACTGCAACAAAACATGCCAAAATCTTAACTGTATTTCAAAGCCTAGGTCGTAATGGAAATGTATTTTACAAATGACTATGGGAATTTTTGCCATTTCCAAAGCGACAAATTCGATTTAATTAACTGGTAATAGCTCTTCGAAATCCAGAGGCATTAATAAAATATATATAAGGACATTGTAGAGGATTTAGTCATTTTTCGCCTTGTGGGTGGTCCCTAAAACATTCTTAGATAGATAACAAAGATATTTTGATGACACTTTTTATAGAAATTTAGCTACTTTATACTTTATGGAAACATTATTTTAATTAAAAGTTTCTTGGCTTTAAGGTTAAAAAAATGGGAAAATAAGAAATATTTGATCAGGCTGAAAATAATCTATGATTACAATTGTAAAATTGGTATGGTTGCGTGTATGGACCCCATACGTTTCACTTTAAAGGGCAAGTCTAGCCCTGAAATTAGAACTTACATACAGGTAAATCACCCCCCAAAACCCTATACTGTAATAGTTTGAAATGATACATCAACACATTTTAAAGAGGCCATTCTTTCTAAAAGATGTTCTTATGTGGGTGGAGTTGTCCTTTAAGTATGACTTTTTTCATGTTACAATTTGACATATATATGTGGGTGTGTTTTTAGTGTTGCATTAGCAATTTATTAAAGAGAGTTGTGGTGGAGGATCAATGGTACCATCGGACCTAATACAGCTGTGGTGGTTGAATTAAGCTAGTATCATTTTTATGTACCTAATTTATAGAGAAAAGATCAGTGGAGGTCTTAGTGGAACTATAGTAACCGTTAATATTTTATGCTGTTAGATAATTATTTAAACTGTCATTTTTTAGATGATTGTATACAAATGAATTGCAGCACACTGTATGCTGTCATGAGCAAAGCCCTGATGATATGTTAATAGGATTTATTTTTAATTCTTAAAAGAACAGCTTACACTTCCATAAATTAATAATATAGAAATATAATTTCCTGAAATAAATAGTATTCACAAAGACATCTGCAGATGAGTTATTGGATGTTCTTTTCATCTAACAGCTGCTGAACACTTCAACAACAAAGCAGTATGTGAATCACCCCTATTCAAAAATTATGTTGGTAGTGAGCATTTCACAAAGGGGCATCAGTACAATATGTGCCTTGTTATAGTATGAAACAAGTCAGAAATGTCTGCAGGGTCATATGTAGACACCTAGTTGGAAGCTGCAGCTTTAAAAAAAACTGTTGGCATTTTTCCCCCTATGCCCCCCCAGAGCCTAACTTTACAGCTTCTAAGTTGCTGACATTTGAATCTGGATAGTTGGATGTGTAGCTCCGCCCCTCTGAGATTTGCTGCTTCCTACTGCTGCATTAATCTCAAAAGGGAATGTTTGTTCCGAGTGACGTTAGTGCGTGCACACATGTCCGCGCACTCACTGATGTCACAGCACGTGCACAGTGACGTCATGTGTGCGTGCGCACACGCTCGGAACAAACAAGCATTCCCATTTGAGAGTAATGCAGCAGTAGGAAGCAGACACATCCAACTATCCAGATTCAAAATGCCAGCAACTTTGATGCTGGAAAGGTTGCCCTTGAGAGGGCAACAGGGAAAAAAATGCCAACAGTTTTAAACTTAACTTTATTTTACAGCATACTTATCCTTTAAGATTTGCAATTTTACCCTTCTCTTTAAAAATAAAGTAAAGGATCATCTTGGATCTTATGTGGCAAAAAAAATCATAATGTATAATAGAGAAAGGAAAAAAGAGAAACCCTGGCTAAGAGACAGTGACTATGTCAAGACATGTTTGTCAGTGCATTACCTCACTTTGAACTAAAAGAGTAATAGAGAACTAGAGGCTGATAAAATCTGTCAGGAAGGTTTAATTCGTTGAAGAACGGGGAAGGAATGAGCTCTAGGACAGCCCTTCTTTATAGAGACGGATGGCAGGGAGGGATCAGGAATCCTAAAGAACATTCAGCGATAAAAGGAAATGAGGGAAAGAGAAATGATTTAGCATGTTGTTGAAGTCTGTCAAAGTCTCTGCTATGTAGATATTTTAGCATTATGGCAATAAGTAAAAAAACAGGGAAAGATAGTGGAGATAGATAGTGGCCCTGGGAAAAATAAAAAATTTGATTGGCTAAGCATCATTGCAGAGATGAGGTTGCACAGAATAACATGTCTGTATACACAGTCTGTATACCCCTGTCTGTATAATGTTCTTCTTGTGTTTTAAAGTTTTGTCAGTAAAATAACAGTGAGCCATCCGTATTTGGGAGGCAACAAATAAAAAATAATCTATTGATAAAGACCGACCCATATCTGCAGAGTTTGGGAAACCATAATGTTCATGCAAATGAGATCTCTGGTGTTAAGGGGTAAACATTGGTATTGCAATCAAATGATTCAATCTCACAAGAGGAAAAAAATCACAGCACCCTTAAGCCCTGGAGACTTCTTCTCGCCCCTGCCTTTCGGAGCGCTTATCAAAGATGGCAGTTAGACAGCCAGGTGCCTAGAGCAAGACATAGGAAATGATGAGAAATGACCAATCTCAAGACTTCATTTGCTCGGGCAGTGCCATTATAGAGAAGGGGGTGCTCTATACTCAATACATATAATAATTATTGAGAAACTCATATAATCTATATATACAGAACATAGTGATTGTGCATACAAAAAAATTATGCAATCCACTGTAGACTGCATGCTTTTTGTAGTAATTTAGAAAGGACTAATCATCTTATACTAGAGTGCAGTGCTGTATTACACAATTCACTATTCAGGCCAGTCCGCTTTCTACCCAAGGGGGTGAACAGTGCAGGCTTGTGATTATCTTTCAGTATCCTTCTTCAAATAAACTTAGCTGTGTATGATAGATTTTCTTTAATCACAAGGGCTTGAATGCTCTGTACAGTTGTTTTGCTTTAAAACCATTTTTTTCTTGTGACTTAGATCTCAGTCTAATGCAGTTTGTGAGAGCTTGCTGTTTGAAAAGGTCTATAGATCAAGAGTTGTAGAGGGAATATTTAGAGTTACTTACCAGAAGGAAAATACAAAACGCTACATTAGGCATGTAGATTCTTATTGTCTGATGTAGGGGTTTAAAGGAAAACATAAATCCTCTAGTTTTTCTGAAATTGTGAACTCATGAGGAAGCTTAGGGAGCTGTACTGCACAGCTGATATTTACCCAGAGCTGTAGCACAGGTTCCTGGAGTTAATGTTGCACTAACCGATTCAATATTGGACAGTAAAGCTTTATTTCCACCGATTGCGCAGGGATCACAAAAGACAACCGTGCAACTGTAAGGAATTTAATATCTGTTTTATGCCATTTAACGCCAGCTAATTGTTGCTGTTAAAGTCGCACTGTGGGTAAGTTCCTTTTGAGGGATATTAAATCTGTTGCGGGAGATTTACCCAGAGCAATAACAACAACCTTTATAAATTTGCCCCTACAGGAATCAGATATTTGAAATTGAAAAGTGTTAGAATTGTTAATGTTTATAAATTAAAATCACAAGATCCTAATCTTACTGTAATTCTGTAATTCAAACAGCAGTAATTCACAGCTGATTGTTTGCTTTTACAAAAACATACAGGATGGCCATAGTGCTATACAATCAGAAGCACTGGGAATTATGCACAAGCAAAGATAAGACTTCTAACTTAACAAAACAACTGCCAATATGCAGCTAGAATACTACTGTTCTAGCACAGTACTGAAAGCAAAGATTAAAGGCTCGTACACATGCACAGCATGTGTCCCAAGCCACAACCCCCTCTCCATTGTTGTTGAATATCACACACAAGAATGCAAAATTTGCACAAGCCTAGTAACCCATAGGACTTAATGTTCATGCTCAATTTGTGCCTGAGTCACGACCCATGACACTGAAAGCTATACACGTCAAATGGCTGCTTCGGCCGAGAATCGTCCATGTGTATGCATTCAGTCAAAACGCATACACGACTGACGATTCTCGCCCAAAACGGCCATTCGTTGCATGTAGCTTTCGGTGTCATGGGTCGTGACTCGGGCACAAATTGAGCATGAACATTAAAGCTAGGTACACACTGTACAGATTTCTGAAAGATGACAGACAGGATCTGCAAGATCCTGTCTGCCATCTTTCAAAGATCTGCAAACACACAGTCCCGAGCGTTCTCCTATGTGAGAACGCTCGGGACTGTGTGTTACCATCGGCCGCGCTAGACTCCTCTATAGGGAGTCTAGCGCGGCCGATGGAAATTTTCGGCCTTTCCCGAACGAGCATTCGGCCGACCCGATCGTTTGGCGGCCACGCGCTCGTTCGGGAAACGAACGTACACACGTAACGATTAAGCCCCGATACCGTCGGATCCGACGTTATCGGGGCTTAATCGTTAATGTGTGTACCCAGCTTTAGTCCTATGGGTTACTAGGCTTGTGCAAATTTTGCATTCTTGTGTGTGATATTCAACAACAATGGAGAACTTTGATGGACTTAATGATAAACAGCTTTACGTGTCAATTTAGATAACGTTTCATACCGAACGCCTTAAATTCTACACAAGTACACTCAGAGCTCTGTATTAATTCTCATTATGGCCTGTTGGTTTCATAGAATTCTAAAGGAATCTGTATGCAGCAGAGCATGAAATTAACTACATTATCTAAAAATAAAGGTATTGCCATCATTATATCCACTGTTCCTCTTATGTTTTGAAAGTACACTTATGGTTACTATGGTTTAATTGATTCTATCAGGAAAATGCCACAGAGATGGGCTTTCAATATAATTTAACGGTACCTTATTTCTGCTGTATCCTCAATTCACATGTACAGTATATAAAAGCTCTGTTTTATGCACATAACTTCCATCTCTCTTTTTATGACACAATTTCAGCAAGTCTTTACATAGACACAATAAAATTGCCATTGTCTAAAATTTCAACAATGCATTTAAAAGGTAGATCTAGATTGAAATCTAATTATGTAGTTTATGGTAACTAGTCTAATAACAATCTGCAGTCTACAACAGACTTGAAACAATCATTTTGTTCTCTTAATATTGATCACAAATAATGATCCAACAGGAAAATGTTAGCAGATCTGCTGATCTTTAGGATCAATTCCATATGTTCAGTATGTATTTGTAGTCACTGGTTGGCCAGAATAATACAAAGCAAAAGATATAAATTAGAAAATAAATGTAACTTTTAGCTATAGTTGTCTTGGTTAAATGTTTGATCAAAACCACTTCAACCATAACCCCTGGATCGCCCAACCCTTCAACTGACCATCTTAAAAAAATCCCTAGAATGTGCTGTCTATTTCCCTGGAATTCAAATAGTATCAGTTCTGTCCTGGCAATAATTGAGAAAGCCAGTCGGATTACTAGCGAAACGTCTTCAAGAACTAACCTTTAAGTCCAGTTGATCTAACTGAATACAACAGATATGTCCTGGTAATACCTTGATGGCTCGGTGTATAGGTATCTAGACAAGAATTACATTGTTAACACCAGTTTCAAGCAAATGTTTGATTAAACGAGTATTTTATTTCATATAAGAGCAGGTTTCAAACCACCCAGTGAGATCTTTTGTGCAACTCAACACATAATAATGGAAGGGGGTCCAAACAGTACTTGTGACTGCAAAAGCAAAACTTTTTATTGCAACATGTTTCGGACTTTCAAGGATCCTTTTTTTTCTTGAAAAAGGACTCTTGAAAGTCCGAACTGTGCAATTAAAAGGTTTACTTTTGCATTCACAAGTACTGTTTGGACCCCCTTCCATTCTTATGTGTTGCCATTCAAGTTGACTGCCTGGCTGGAGCAGAGGGAAGGTGTGGGGCCAGTTAATTTTACCTGGTGTCACATTTTGATCTTTTGTGCAGTCTGGTTATTTAGGTCCATTTAAGCCATAGTGGTATATGTTAATACACAAAAGCCACACATATTTATGATAAGATTTTATAACTGTCATGACTCCTGTTGTAAATGTTATTACCCATTCATGAAACATTTGCTTAAACATTTAGTCTTGTTGTTAGGGGCAAATGTGGTAATGGGTGGTATTGCCCAAATAAGAGCTCCCCTGCAGTGGTATCAATGTATTATAAAACATGTAATAAACATGTATGGTAACAAAACAAGTTTTTTATAAGGACATACCGTCTTTTTCCCAGGGAAAAGAAAGGAATAGGTAAATTGCTACAAATGTAATATTGTCTGATTACACTGTGATTTTCTTATTATCAGCCTGTGTGTGCCTCTATTTTGACTAATAGACACCATTGGATTGCAGGATAGGTCATTAGAATAGAAAAATTAGAATCGGAAAAAGAAACAATCCTTACAGACCTTTCTTGATTGCACACAAATGAAACCACAGGGTAAAGCTGATTTTATAAACTTCCACACAAACTTTGTTTTATTAAACAGCGCAGATACGTTCATGTATGGAAAGAGCCATAGTAGTAGCATGTAGAACATTGCACACAAAAGAGAGAAAAATAAAAATGGAATAATTCCATCTAGCAGCTCACCTCATCAGATTGTAAAGGGGAAAAAATATGTCTTTGGCACGTCCATTCCCCTCCTAGAAAAAGGGAGGGCTATGATTGATGCCTGGAGCTGGCTCGGCTGCAGTGGTGTTTTCATTTCATATTTATAAAACCTGATGGAGACATCGATCAATTAGGTACAGCTTTTGTGAAGCTGTGTCCAGCTTCTGGCTGTGAATTTGAGTCTGAAATTGAAATCATGTGTGTTCCATCAGCTGTAGGGTTTATGAAGTTAAAAACAAAATGTACTCATTGCCTGTTTAAAAGAAAATGTTTTTCAAATCTAAATAATTAATTATCAGATTAAACAACAAAAATATGCAAAACTATTTTTAGTAATAGCCTGAGAGCTGCTCTTTTAGATATTTTGAATAAAGATTTATGATTTTAAGTCCAGAAGGTGCGGTATCTCTTTCTTCGTTTGCTGCTATTTCCTGTCTCTACTGCTTTTTTATGGTATCAGCACAGGTTTGCAACATTACCATTGGCAGGTTGCTTAATGGACAATTAGATCCCTAAACCCATCAGTTGTCCCTCTAATTTTCAACAGACTGTGTGTGCAGAAATATATCTTCTGTGCGCATACAAAATACGCTACAGTACATATTGCCATACTTATTTTCCACCATATGTTTGTGTGTGGAATATTTTAACCTATGTGCGCACACCTGTCAAGTTGGGTGAATGAGTGCACAGCATATGCGTGTACACATCTTAAATTGTAATCGACCAATGCACCCATCCAACTAATGCATCAGTTGATCTTATGTGTGTTCACGATCAACTAGGCTTAGGTCAGACAATAAAAATTCCCCCTTTGTACACAGTTACACAGGCCTAAAAGGTTTTGAGGTAAGTTCCATCTCTCCATGGTGAAATTCAGTAGATTTGTTTGTGTGTTGCACAAAATATTTTTTCTAGATATGACAAAATCTCATTATAGAAAACTGAATTTTAAAACATCTTTTCCAATATGACTGTTATCTAAAGTGATGAGGGAGATGGCAGTGTGTAAAGCAAGGTACACATTGTACCGATATAGCCCTGATAGCTTTGGATCCGTTCGGGTTGGCCGACTGGTCCTTTGGGAAAGACTGTAAATTTCCCTCACCCGCGGTAGATTCCCTACAGAGGGAGTTGATCCCGGTTAAGGAAAACACACATTCCCGAACGTCCTCCCCATGCTGTGACATCACATCTCTGGCTGGAGCCTGTAAGAAATTACATTGGGGTAAATGTTCAAACTTCCTTCTTCCAGTAGGTTGAATGACATCACTTCACCTGTGCCCGCCCGTTCGCCCCGGGGGAGAGGCATGCTCAGATAAGACTTAATGCTGGGGAAATGAGGAAGTACCTGGGGAAAAAATTGACAGTTGAGAAGGTGAGCCTATTAATGCAGACAGAGCAGATGGACTGACAGTTTGGTACAGTAGTTTTAAACAACTGATCACTCGCACATAATTCTGGGATTATTCATACAGGTACAGTAAGAGACCGAGCCTTAAGCAGGGATGGTAGTACTGTTCCTTCTGTGCTTCTGGGGCATTGTAGGGAGGCATGGTAGATACATGCCTTGGGATTTTGACTTGAAACTTTGTTTTCACTTGGGACCTGAATAGGTTGCGATTGAAACGTGTATAGTAATTTGGGGAGTATAGACATCTTTATAGTGTGACTCCTTCCAAAAACTGATAGTTGGTAATGGAGCCATTTCCTCATTAAGCTCTATATGTGCTTAAACTTTGGGATAAATTTCAGTTTATGTATGTCTTTGTGGCTAGCTCCACCTGGACTAAATATCTAGAGGGTTTCAAACGACAGGTAGGTTCTTTTTAATTACCCAATTTCTTTTTGCTTTTCGAGGGGCATCTATTCTAAAAAAAATCTTTTTAAAGGGTATGCCGAACCTAAAAATAAAAATGTTACGTAGTGTAGGGTACCCCAGCCCACCCCCAACCACCAAGTTAGATTTGTAAAACAAGCCTCAGAAACATTCTTACACTTCTTCGTTCCCATGGCTCTCTACTCCTGGCCCTTTGCTTGTCGGAAGTTGCAAGGGGTTTATTGGGGTTTTAGACAGGTTTAGTCTTGGTTTGCATTAAGAAGGTTTTCTGCTAGATCATGGGCAAAAAAACAAATTTGTTTTCGAGTTTTTTGTGTCATGTCAATTCAAGTGTAATAATCACTGCTATCTCTACCATTTAGATAATGAGATATTTAATAGTGCAGTATATGTACTGTGTGTGCAGTACACTGCACAAAGGGGAGTTTATTAGCTAAAAGTCAAGCCTCTGGATGTTTTCACTTTTTTTTTTTCATTTGAATGGCAGCCATGATTCATTGTTCCCTTACTGTGCTGGCAGGCATAACTGTCTAAGGTGTATTCTAATTAAAATATGAGATATCTCTAGAGCAGTTATTCAGAATTATTAAAATGTCAGTATATTTTGCAGAACTTGTTATTTTTGTTAAATCTATAGGATTAGCTTCGGTGCCCACCACTTCAAGGACCAGCATAGAATATTCACCGTGGTGAGGTAATAAAATGATTTAAAATAATCCAAAGGGATTGTTAAGATACATTGATCTATGCTTAATGCTTTGTAGAAAGATAGGAAAAGGAAAGTGCATAAAACTACACTAAATTAATAAAAGGTGCAGGAATAGTGGTCCATTTTTAAGGTCTGCTGACTTAATGGATTCAGGACTTTTAAATCTTAAGCCGGGTAAGAAAAAGAATTCATTTTATAATTGCATATAATTACAGTTTTTATTATAATCCAGAGCAGCTTTGCAGAACAAATATATGGGCTCTCTTGTCACACTTTTTAAGGTCTAGAACCCCTGCTGAATTTTTAAAAGTGTATTACGGTATAGTGGATTTTTTTTTGGTCCCTATTCCCGAAAATAAACAACTCTTAACTATTCTAGAACTGAACAAAAAGATAGTGGTTCTTGCTGGAAAGGGAAACATTTTTCTTAAATGTTATCTCTCAGCATGGATAAATGGATATTATATATGGATATTATAGCAAAAGCCTCAGTGTGCATTAACTGTAAGAGCATTGCCCTTGGCATCTTGAATTTACAATAAACTCTACAAATTGAAGTATGTTACCACAATGTTCTGAAAGGCAAGAAACATTTAATACTAAAAGGTTGTGCATATAGTAAAGAAATTATGGCACTAATCACATATAGATATGTGAATATTGTCTTACCTTAGTTAAATTGATGGCTCTCATTTAGTGTAAGCTGATGTTCCTATTTCTGGCTACGTGTTTAGCACTTTACTGGAAATATGCGTCATAAGGAAAATGTTTCCTGTGTCCTTTGAACAAAGATTTATTTCAAATATCTAATGTGCTGTCAATAAGGTGCAAATACCGGTACATAATTCTCCACACATACATAAATCTGAAATACATATAATTGTGAACAATGATCCTGCAACCATCCAGACTACCACACTCCACATAGGTTATTGAAATCATGGGGTAAGAGCACCCTTCTATAAGAAATCTAGGTAAAAGACAAAATAGCCAACAGGACCAGGAACAACTGGTGGAATTGCATGTGTATGTATGTATGTAAGTATGTATAGTTTATTTATAAAGCACCACTAGGGGACGCAGTGCTGTACAGTATTACAATACAATTAAGTCATACAAGGGGGATAAATACATAAATAGTTCAGTACATAATATATAAATGATATAAATAGAGAGAGGGAAATTCCAGAGGACGGGAGCCACAAGTGAGAAAGGTTTAAGGCGAGAGGAAGCAGTACGAGTGGGGGGTCTGTACAAGAGCTGGTTCTGCAATGAGCGGAGGATACGGGCAGGAACATATGGGGAGACTAGAGAGGAAATATAAGGAGGAGCAGCAGCTTTAAAATGGGATTTAAATTTTAGGAGAAGAATATTGTATGTAATGTGCTGTTTAACGGAGAGCCAGTTTATTGTTTGTTTTATGTTTGTCTGAGGAAGGAACCATACCAGGTTCTGAAACGTTAAAAATAAAATTTGTTTTCACTTAAAGAATAATTATACTTACCATTTCCCCGATCCACTCCTGCAAAGTACCCAGGGTGAGGACCTAAAAAGCTAAGTCCTCACCTCTGGGTACTTTACAAAAGTCCTACTTTACTTACTTGCAATCTCCCTCATTGCTACCATTTTTATCTATATATGGACTGTTGGCTACAGCGACTGGAGCACCAAGCACTTTATTGGATTTTTGCAGTGGTTAAAGGGCATGTCCACCCCCCCAAACTAAAATTTTACCAACTACTGGCCCCACTGTACAAAAGAAAAAAAAAAACAAAAGAAAAAAATCCTTACCTTATATCAATGCTCCTTGTGGTTCTCCTGTTCTGCCTCTTTAAAGTGCAAGGAAACTGCTGGGTAGGAGCTGTCAGTGCCTCTTCCTGTGCCTGTATCTTGGCTAGCCTCATCAAGGTATGAGTCATGCTCAGTAGAGCCCTTTCCCCCTCTCCCTCCTTCCCTCCCATTCACTCCATGCCAGGAAGTAATGTAGCTATAAAAGCTTTTGTGATAATGCAGGGGATACCCTCCCACCCCCAACCGCTATATTCATTGCTCTAAAATCGTTGTCAATCTCTACTTACACATCCTCGATCTTGCGCTGTCTACAGTGAAGTCAGCCACGGCTGTGATTGGCTGTCTCTCAGCCAATCACAGCCGCGGCTTCCGGTCCGGCCCCCTGCTTGCAGTTCTGGAGGGCAGGGGAGCTGGACCAGAACAGCGTGGGATCGAGGAGGTGTAAGTAGAGATTGACAATGATTTTGTCATGAGTAATGAATATAGCGGTTGGGGGTGGGAGGGTATCCCCTGCATTGTCACAAACGTTTTTATAAAGGGTGGACATGCCCTTTAAGGTTTGCAGTGTTCAAACCTTTGATATTGGATACTCCAGTTTATTGTCCGGTACAGAGGAGATCTGGGATCCAGTTTATTAGAGAGCGAAAAAATGTACGTGTGGCGGAGTTAATTATAGACTGAAGCGGAGAGAGGTGGGAAGCAGGAAGACCAGAAAGTAGTAGGTTGTAATAGTGTGATCAAGCAAAGTTTAAACCACACATTTATAAAATGAGCTTGTAAGTTTTCTTGCTTTTCTTCTTCCATTATTATATGTACACGACAACAATTGGTAAATAAAAATTTTAAAAAATAAAATACATCTGCTATAAACAGTTCCTCGCATTCATTTTTAATTTCAGCAACACACACAAGCAATCTATTTCAAAATGCTAAGCAGCCTGCGTTTAAACCAGGCATTGGCTAGAAGAAAAAAAAAACTCTGGTCTGCTAACAACTTGTGGAGGGTCGCCAAGTTATCATTTAATTCAAATAACATATACAGATTGGTAAACAACAACATTCTCGCTCCGGTTGCCAATACTATCAAATTATTTTTCAAAGCTATATAATACACAAGGGTAGAACAAATAAGAGAAAAATTTCAGGAGCTTGCAAATGCTTTTCTCTTGAAGAGCCTTGTTTTACTAACACTTTTGACAATAGAAAACTTTAAAGGATCTATCAAATGACATCAAATCCTGATTTAAAAAGAATGTTTTGTTTATGTATATAATATTAGGAAATCAAAGAAAGGACTGTTATACAATACATATATTTTTTTAAAAATAGTTAAACCCATGTTTAACTCTGCTGTCAGGTTTGTGAAATCCTGGTAAATTTTAAAGCTGATTTGAATCTCATTTTTACCTTAAAATATCAATTTTAAGGCAAATTTATTTTGTTGTAAAATTTTGTTAATTTTTTGTAATTTTGATGCAAAAAATCGCTCCATTCCACACGAGGCCCTTACAAAAACTCTTGGTTGGGTAAAATCAAGTGTGCATGGACAATTTTTGCAAGAGAATTGTTTTACTTATATGCATTGTGTAGTGGGGCAGACCTTTCAGTTCCCTTTCTAAAATAGAAAATTATAGCTATTAGTGGTCCTACAGTAGATAAAGCTGTAGAAACAAAAACATGCAAATATGTGCATGTGGTATGAACTCGTTACACTTCTATAGTAAAATATCCCTGTAAAGTTATCCTTTACGGGCAACTGTTAGTAAAGGCTTAATTTTTGATTGTGACCAAACAATGTATACATTAGCCATGCTCTTAATATGGAACAACCAATCAAACAAAACCTGTATACTGGTCTTCTGCAGTTAGCAAACATTTGCTAACAACTGATTGGTTACTGCAGAATTGTGCACCTCTAAGTGTGGTAACAGAAGCTGGTGCAACAGATCTGTAACCCAGCTAAACTGGCAGGATCTACTCAACATATTCAGTTGCTTCCTTGCAAGATCATCACCCAGTTTTATATAGGACTGGGCAGAAGTAACAGTAAGATTAATATGGCTGTAAGTGAACTATATAGACTCAAATAAGAACTGTAAACTTCCAAAGTAAAATTGAGTCTTGTATTACAAAGCTTCCTTTCCCACAGATTCACTGAATCACAGGTAGTTAATGAACTCTCAGTCAGCATCAGTCACTACAACCTATGTTAACTTGTGTGATATAGATATCAAATAGGATCATCATTAATTTGCAGGAAATAAAGTGCAAGGAATACAAAACTATTGCAAAAGTGATACCTTTAAAGGGAACATTTAAAAAAATTAAAATGCAAACTTTTGGGACACTGACTCATTATACAGTAGAGTACAATATAGCCAAAACAGAATTTTCTCCTTGGTACTCAGTGAGTTAATAATCATAAATAAACTTCTCAGATGGGATTTTGCCAATGTTCGACGCTTGCTGGTTTTATCGGCAAACCTGATACTCTGTCAGACTGAGAATCAATGTTCATTTTAAACCATCTGTTTGGATTGAGTCCCAAGGTTTTTCCTCCCTTGTGATAATCAAGAGATGAAAAGAAAACACATCTACTTATGCCAGAAATGGACAAAGATTCATTTTCTTTAAAAAAAAAAAGCATGCAATCAAGATTTCTTTGTAGGACTTTTTTTTGCAACTTCTTTACAATATCTTTATAAGAGGCGACATAGCCCAATGGTAGAGAATATTTGGGGGAATCAGGTCATACACAAATAAAACAAAGTTACATTAATATTTAACTAGTTAAGCAGCACACAGGGCCATGGCAAACATATTATACATTTAGATATTATCTATTAAAGAGAATCTGGCTGTTTATTTCACAGTTTAGAATACCAAAGTTTAGGATTGTGCGTTACCTGCAATGTCTCCAACGTTTTTAGGTTTAGAAACACAGCGATCTTACAGCTCACTGACAAACTTATGCTTAGAATTAGATTGAGAAACACCTTGTCAAAAATCCATTAACTTTTGTCAGTCTAGGGACATCACTAGAGCTGTAAAAAATCAATTGGTATATTTGTTTCATGGCAAATTTCTACTGCATATTGTAATGTCTATTGTAATAGTTAATTTGCCATTTCAGATTTGTAACTTGAGCAGATATATTTTTCTAGAAGCCACCTGGGCTTTGTTTAAGAGTATTTTCTTTGGCAGTTAACAGGCTTAGATTGGTTTTATTATGCTAATTTAAATGCATAGTGATGTATCTGTATATAAATTGTCTGTTTAGGTGATGTAGCTGCAACCTCATTTTCTTGTTTGCACAAGAAATATTTTTCAAATATTACAATATATTGTGAATATCTAATAATATTAGTAAATATATATATATTTTTTTTAAACCTGAACAAACAGCAAATGAAGTTAATGCGTTTTGTTTATTTTTCATGAAATATCTGCAAAGCCAGCTTTTTTTTCTTTTATTGTACTAGTTTATAATTTCCCCTTCTCATTTTGCATGTACACAATACTATACTATGATGGACTATATTTTCCTTGAGATCTAGAAAAAGGACAAGCATCACTAGAAACAGTCTAGGCTATGCTATGCCCTTGACTCCCTTTTCCCTACCAACAAAGATAAATCTGTGCTCTATTTATCCTATGAATGTTCCTTGTTACAGGACCATTTGTGATGTTTGTGGCCTGTTTTCCGAGTTTTTATCTTTTTTTTAATGACTTTTTGCGATAAGCTTGGATATTTGCTGGCCAATCCTTATGTTATTGACATCAGGCGCTGTGGGGATGAAGTATGGCATATATTGTACGTTTTTTTTGTGTTTTATATCTAACGGAGAATTCTAAAGAAATTTCTATGGTATTATGTGTTTACCCCTCATTGCCATGGTGTTCTCTTTGGCATATATTGCCAGATTGTTCTGTTAAAATAAAGCACTGGTTTTCAGATGCCAGATTAATCATAATTAAAGTATTTTGTATACATATCTCAGGCAAACAACATGGTTATTCCATAATGGAATTTGTAGGAGTGTGTGGTGTTTTGCCATAATGTTCTCTCTGTAGAATTACCTTTCAGATTCACTGTCTGTAAAGTACATATCTTCCCCAAAACATAAATGGTTAACAGAAGTCAGGCTATTAGAAGCATGACATTTAAAGAATGTATCCTTTCTAATAAAGGAATCAGCTACCTTAAGGTGCTTAAAAATAATTAAAGCTACAATCTAATGAAGTGCTCCTGAAAGCGTGAAAGGGATTTCTCACTAATGCCATACCTTTCACTATCTCCTATTATCCCATTCAGACGATGGGGAGCAGTGGAAAGATATTTAAGGCTTGTGGTTTTCTATTTAAATACAGAGGAAAAGGAAAAGAAAAGGCAACTAGTTCTCTCTTTAGCTGTTTTCAAAACCATGGTATTGGATTTGCAATTCTTGATTATATATTCAAATTAACATTTTTTTTAAATTTTGAATTAAATATCTACTTACTGTACACCAATTTATTTAACATTTAGGAAGCCTGAGCAAATCATCTCCAGAGTGTCTTGCCTGCTAACCCTGGACAATCCACAAATGACCAAAATACTACAAATATTCCATAAAGCTGTACCCTTATCAGAACAAGCTACTTCAGACAGGGCTGGAGTAAATTGAAGGGCAATGCATAAAAAGCAAGGCCCTTTATAATATACAAGCTTTAGAACTCACACCCAGATTAACAGTGACACCCACAGTGACAATTATAGATTTTTAACATAAAGAAAATGTGTATGCTTATCTGGACATTTTGATATTAGGAGTGTAAGCCTGGATAATTTGATATCTTTCCTACTAGTGGCTAACTGACCTATCATCTAATTTATAACAGGTATTTTGCTTCTTGACACTGACTGAGAGGACAGATGGCCAGTGGAATGGGGGAAAATGTGCTTATTATTCTAGAAGCATACTGTCAATGACAAAAGCCAAACCCTCGTCATACAGGACAATACAAGTTACAATGTCTTCATACTTTGTATACTTCAACAGCCAGACCCAGATATAGGAGGGTTATTAAGATGCTTAAACTGCTAATGTTCTTCATTGTTCTCCATGTCCATTTTTGGAAAATTCCATTGCAAACTCCATTTATCTAAATAAACAAAGTCTCCTATATCTAGTGTAAGAAGGATGTTTTGGAACACCTTTATCTATGCACTTTATATAATGTCTGAACTTCTTTGTTACTTGTAATAACACTATGAAGTGCAGTTCTACAGTTAGATAATACACTATATGGGATACTGTATGGTATAGCATGCAGGGCAGCAGAAGAAATGATGGAGGGAAGATATATTAAAGATAAGTATTATGTAGAGGATCTCTCTCGGTCTTAATGATGATCACAATTTTATACTTGTATGGCAAGAAAAATGCTTCAAAATACCCCCCTTCCCCATTTCAGTTCATACAACAACATTGTTATTGCTGTTAATATGGTTTTAATTTGCCATTGTGTAATAAAATGTATTTATACAATCAGAAATAAAATCAGCTCAAATTAGCATTTGAACCACATAAAATGAGTTGTAATTATGATTCACATCTGCAGTTAGTTACAAAAATTGGATCGCTCTTTTGTTTTACAGACTTACATAAATTGTATCTACTCTGCATCTCAGGCTGATTTATTTCTCCATTTCATTTTTTTTTTTCTTTTTTGTGACAATCATAAATAAATGATGTAGAAACCCTGGAAGGTGACTTCTTCTTGCCAGCAGCAATACTGCTGCAGAACTGTTATTTTGGGAGCATAAAACAAATATTTTTCTTAAAGGAATAGTTCACTCGAAAGTGAATTATTCCTTGAATATATTGATTGAAGCCCGGGAAGTTAAGGAGCTATGCCTTACCTCCCGTTCTTCAATCAATTCAGACGAAGGTAAATATATTTACCTCGTGCATGCACGATAATGCACGCTAAAGAGGATTAGAACCTGGAAGCAGTAATAGATTTTCATCTTTACAGCAGTGAATTGCATGAAAGTTAAATATATTTACTTTCTTCCCTGGCTCCTGCTCAATTGATTGAAGAATGGGAGGTAAGGCATAACTGGTTCTCCTGCAGTGCCTTTTCAATGTCCAGGAAAGTGAAGAGTAGGAGCTGCCAGTGAGTCATCCAGTCCCTGCTGCTTCCCTAACCTCAACAAGGACTGTGACATGTGCAGAAGAGCCCTTTCCCCCTCCTTCTCTCCAACCATCTGGATCCATCCTCTACAGCCGTGGTACCTAGCGTGAAACCCTTTGGCCATAAGGTAGGTACCCCCTGCCCACCCCCAACTGCTGAAATATTTTTTTTTTAAATGTTTAGATTGATATTTACAGCCCCTTCTCTCCCGCAGCGTCTCCATTGACAGCAGCCGCATCTGTGATTGGCTGCCTCTCAGCCAATCACAGACATTGCTGCCGGTCCAGAATTTAGACGTTGCGGGAGAGAAGGGTCTGTAAGTAGTGATCTAAACATTTTTTTGAAGAAATATCACGGCGGTTCGGGGTGGGCAGGGAGCATCTACCTTATGACAAAACATAATTTTCAGGATGGACATGCCCTTTAAGAGGTTTTTTTTGTGCTTTGCAAACTAATTACAGATAATAAATAAATAAATAATAAATCCTACAATAAGTATTGTTTCAGGCAATTCTACATGTTATTGGAATCTGAATAGGCAGATTGAAAACATTAGAAAATCTTTTTATGTGCATAAATACATAATATTTGTGTTTTGTATTTTTTTTTATATTGTTAATTTTTTTTAATACAATGAAAATTTTTTCCATCTTTGTCTATCTCGTGTTTTTAACCCTTTTGTCATTGCTGTCATGGACATATATGGGAACAACCCAGCTGCAGGCACATACTTTTTAAAACCTAAAAGTTAAAAACCTAAAATCAAGAGCATGATTCAAACTAAATTGAGATGATTCTCAGTTCTCAGCTCCCATGCATATTTATAAATGTTAAACCATCTATTTGGGCATTCAAGCATTTCTGTGTATCGTAGTATTTTAATATTAGATATCTAAAAAGGAGCGCAATATAGGCATGAACTACTTAATTAGTTTAACAAGACATGTTTTTTTTTTATATCCAGGGGTTAAAATAAAGCAAAAATTATGATGAATTTAAGAGACTTTTTATTGGTGGGTAAAAAGGTTTTACACTTGGCCAAACGATTTTCTGTTGCCAAATTGCTCCAACACATAATGTACATTACCTGAATCTTTTTAACATAAGTGGCAATAAAAAATAAATTGGTTCAACTCACTAGGGTCGCTCAGGTAGCAAAATGTTCATTTAATAGTCTTTTTCCTTTTCTTCTAAGAGTAGCATTTATGTGTAAACTCTTCCTTCTCAACTTCCAAGAATTGTTCCTGCCAGAATGATGATTTGATTGGACAACAAGGGGGTTGTTAAACATTCATTTCTTTTCTCTTTTTTTATTTTCTGTATTTGATCCTTGATTCTATGTTTACCTATTAAGGGGAAACCTCAGTGATGAAATGTCTTAACCCCTGATATCTCTAGTCAAATCTACTTCTTCCAGAAAGTCATATATTCCTTTCTGACAAAATGTAATTTACAAAAAAGACTGATATTCCATATTTCCAGAGATATAATCATAAAAGGAGTTCCAGAACAGCCCACTGGGGAGGAAGATAGCAATGAAAACTGACATTATCATTATTCATTGGATCAGGACTTATTAACAATGTAAAGACTCTGTGATAGATAAAAGGTAATAGTTGTTAAAATATAAATCTAGTGGAACAAAATGAGAGGGGTGCAGATGTACTAGGGATCCTGAGCGATTGAACGGAACCTTTTATATTCTATATTTCTGAAATGAATATTTGTATATGATTACGTCAGATATTTTATTTAATTAGAGGTATTTGGGTTTTTCTGAAGTCTATCAAGAAGGGGGGGTCAAGTGCAGCCTTATATCTACCATGAAAGCTACCTCTCTCCCCCTGCTAATGCTGTTATCTCCATGTTTATTACAGAGCAGGGAGGGGGGATCATGTCACAGGGATTTGATTGACAGTCCAAGTAGGAGTAGAGGAATGCAATCACGTATTCTTCTAACTGGTGTATCTCAGGACAGAGAGGGAATCTGAACAAAGTGATGACACTCTGGGGGTTGTGGGGAATTATAGAACACATGGAAAGAAAGAAAAAAAAGTTAATTTTCCCACTATAGATGCCCTTTAATTTAAAGGTGTATGATATTTGTACATGATTTGCGATATAAGGCTTATAATTATAAGCATCCTCTTATGTAGACACATGTATTGTTTTGATATGGGAACTCTACCTCTCAGGATTCCACATTTTCTCCTTTGGTGAAAATGTCTTCATTGTTTTCAATGTTTTCATACACCATACCAATAAAAGGCTTTATTGGTTGTGCAAATAAACACGTAATGTGTTGGCCCTAGAGTGTGACAATTTATTAAGCCAAGTGAACATGTACTGCACATTGCACAATGCATTTAAAACCACTCCTCTGTGACGTTATAAAATTCATGTGACCTAGTGAATAAGGTACAACAAGCCCTGTAACAAGGATATTCTATAAACATGTATTATATCAGTTTATGTTCTCTAGGGAATAAATGCACAGACACCTGCATTTTACTACCATTGGTCATATATAGAATCAAGTCGCTACTTATGCACGTATATTTATATATGGTAGCAGCTGCCTTAGGCCCCTCAATGAACTGTTAATGCAGCCCCATAATAACTGCTGCTTCTGTGTATTTTTTTTTTTTTTTTATGCAATTCTGAAATGGACCTGTATATTTTTTTCAACATGCATTTCTATAAATGTAACTTACATATACAGATAGGTAAGTTGAAACTGTTCTTTGGATGCAAAAGAGAAAAAGAATAATTTAGTGCAACAAACAAAACACATCAAGCCAACTACAGATTTTTTGTCTCTCTTTGTACCAGGGCTATAGTTTAAATAATAAAATGTAATTATTTTGTTGCTTTCTTGCTTTCTCCCCTGCTGGCTATGATAAGTCTACAGGGCTTACAAAGGACACTGCTGGGGACAGGGCTCAGTGGCTGTGAGATGACAGCAGGGATGCATAGAGAGGAGGGAGGCAGATAGCAGCAGATGTGTGCTGTGTGGGGGATTAAGAAGAGAGGGAAAGAGGTGGATTAAGAAGCAGATGTCTGAATTTTCTTTTATCACTTCTGTGTATACAACAGATACATGCTGTCCTGTTTCCTGATTTCAACCCTTTAACAGCTTTCAGGTTGTCTTATATTCGGTTGGCAGTGAAGTGGGAATTCATGATTGTTGCAAACTGACCAGTATTTCCCGTAGTCTGTCACAAGCATGTATGGTCTCATTTATAGTAGCGTGATCCTCTTTGGTGGCTCTAAAGAAGTGTAAAAAAATGAAACATGCTCACGTCACCTGCTTTCAGAAACAGCAATAACCTGCGTCCATTACAAGTGGTTGACATCATGTACATAACATACAATGCAAGCTTATTTAGAAGAAAAGGCAGTTACAGTTAGAGGGGAACAATCCATGGTGTATTCAGTGTGTATTCTCATATGGTAGATTTTGTGATTTGATTTCAGTGATACAAGTGGTTGACATTGTGTATATAACATACAATGCAAGCTTATTTAGAAGAGCAAGCAGTTACAGTTAGGGGAGAACAATCTACTGTGTATTCAGTGTGTATTCTCATATGGTAGATTTTGTGATTTGATTTCAGTGATATTTATTTTTGTTATTGTTGGTATAAAGTGGAACCACAGTATCTGGATTTTAATAAAGCTTCTTTTTCATTTGGTGCCTCATAACTCGTACAGGCATCAAAGTTAAAGCAATGGATTGTATAAAAGTAATCTTAAACATTGCATGCTATTAGATTAAACACACAGCAAAAGTGCCCATGATTGATTAGCCTACACAGAATCAAACTGGGCACTGTACTAGCAATGCGCACACAAGCATTTTAATGCTTTGCATTACCTACTGTTATTTGTGACCACCTGGTAATTCATCATTCTTGCGAGAAGTTTTTTTCACAAATTTCTTTTTAAAGCAGTTTGATACAAACACAGAATATAAAGTATAAAGAACAAAATAACTCAGTCCGTAAGGAATATTTACCTTAGTTTCTTGCCAACTTAGCATAATTTCATTTATTCAGGCCAAATTTAAACCTTTTGCAAAAAGGACTGTGATGCCAATACCACTGTTACTTGTAGACAACGACAGTTATACTGTAAACCACATGTTACCAATACTAGAACAGACACATGACGTTAAACCATTGAGCTGTGTTTCATTTTAATTTTTAGATTACTATGTGGCATTGTCTGTGATCATAGAATTAAGGTGGAAAACTGAGGATATGTATTAAGGGCAAGGTCCATGCATAGATCACATTTTAGGACAGTAACATTAGTTTTACTTGGATTGGGGCTATTTTTTATTTATAAGCCACTCTGGTACACAGTGCTGTACATCAGGGATAGGCAACCAGTAGATCTCCAGATGTTTGAAAACTACAACTCCCAGGATTCCCCAACTCCAGAATGCTTATAGAGGAATGCTGGGAGTTGTAGTTTTCAAACATCTGGAGATCTACTGGTTGCCTATCCCTGCTGTACATTATAAAATACAGAGTATACAAACAAAGGGATAAGTGCAAGCCATTATGTAGATAAATCAAAATTAAAAACAATTTCATGCATTGGTTAAGAACACATAAATATATATTATGTATAAATTGTTATATAAGTCCAGCATGCCTTGACACATTAGAATGAGATCCCTGCCCCAAAGAGCTTACAATCTAAGTGGGCGGGACAACATATAGATACAAGTGGGGGGATGGGTACAAAGTGCTTAAGGTGGCTAACAACCATTTGTTGTACTGGTACTCAGAAAGGTAGGATAAGAGTCTAGATTTGAAATTATTAATGGAGGTAACTTGAGGGAGAGAGTTCTAAAGCAGCAAAAGAGAATGGTTTGAGATGGGAGGAAGCATTGATCGTTAGGGGTTTGTGGAAAAGATTTCCTTGTGAGGAACAGAGGGCACAGCCAAGAACATAAGGGACCAAGAGAGAAGATAAGTTGGGAGGGCAGTAGAATAAAGTGAATTAAAGTTTAAAAGTAGGGTATTGAATATGATTCTTTGATCGATGGGAAGCCACCCTATGGACTGAAGTATTGGTTTGCGGGTTCTCTTTTAGAGAAGAATGAGATGATAAGATAGACTAGAGAGGAGAGAGATGACAGGCCGGGGGTCCAAGTAGTAGAATGTTACAATAGTCAAGATGGGAGATTATAAGGGCATGCATGAGCATTTTAGTAGTGGAGCAAGTGTGGAAAGGGCAGAAGGAGAAAATGACATGTCCTAGTGACATTGTTAATGTGATGATGGAAGGAAAGAGAGGAGTCAAAGAATACTCCAAGGCAGCGTGGTTAATAACCATATTGTCAATAGAGATGGAGATGGGTGGGCTAGGTCCCAGTTTAGGGGGTAAAATGATTAATTCCATTTTAGATAGATTGAGCTTAAGGCGGAATGTTTAGGATAAAGATTTTTTTTTATTTATAACCTTTTTAATGGAAAGTACATATACAGTGTTTAAGAATTGCTTACTTTAGAAATCTCCCTGCTCTCACCTAGATGTCCATCAGATAATATGATATTGTATGGGGCCTAGGAATGTGCATTGATTATCTTTTCTATGTTTGTATAAATGTTTGACTAGATCAGTAGCACTTCCGCTAAATGTAGTTGTAAATTAGCCTAATTGGAGTGCTTCCACAATCCTTGTATTGTATGGGAAATAGAGATCCATTGTTCTTTCAGTGTTAGGTAATGTCAGTTCTCCAGCTCAATCTGAAGCTGCACCAAACATCTTTAGCTGAGCTCACACAGTCTGGATTTATAACAGTGGACTGACAGATTTCAATAGAAGCAGTCTGCCATTGACTATAAAAATGTCTACACACACACAGGGTTATTCAATAATAGTTCTTAGCGTTTAAAATGGTGCTAATTTTGTCCCAACCAATCTGATGTTAGCTTTCAAATGTTAAATAAGTTCTGATTGGTTGGGGCAAAATTAGCACCATTTTAAACGTTAAGAACTTTTATTGAATTGAATTGAAAATAGGGAGATTATTCAGTTGAATTTGTTGCTTGCAGCCTATGGTGATACACCTTTGGCCATGGGATTGACCATTTTACAACCACACACATGCCTGATAAAAGGCTGATCCAATTAGGCCCATTACTGTGTATACCCAGCTTTAGGTAAGTGTTTCTTTAACCAGTTAAATTGTAAAAGTTTAGTTCAGCAATTCAGAGTGTTTTCTTATCTTATCCAAAGTTTAATAATTGAAATGTAATTCTGTTCTATTAAAGAGACCGTTTTACAAACTTTCACAAACAAATATTTTTAAGTCCCTGGCAGGCTCCTACTTTGGAAAAAAAAATGTTTAAAAGACCCAAGAAATTGATTTTTAAGCAATAAACAGAAGAGCATACCATAATGTGGCACAGCTGTCAACACGCCTCTGTCATTGGAAATTAGGAGGCTTAATTAATCTGGGAGTAAAACATACACAGTTTCTGGATATAATCTACATTTACTTAAAAATAATTTAAATCTGCCTTAGGCAAACAAGTACAAGAAACAAGCTCATTGCTCTTGCCTACCAGCCTGATCCAAATAGCACATAATGGCAATGATTCCTTAAACTCTGTTTTTTTATTTTAAAACAGTTCAGTGCTTTTAGTGCCAGTCCCTGCCTAACAATGTTACACCTACGTATCATAGCAAATGATCCACCTTTGGGTATAAATTGTATAAGCCACTAATATCATTTCGAATAAGAATGTAATAAAACTATAATGCGAGATATTAAACTGTTTGCATCTTCTCAGGGTTGTGGTTCCTTGGATGGGTAAAATCTGTTTTAATTCCTTAATTTTTATGTAAAAAGAAATGCTTGTTTGTATCATTATTTAATTTAATATAATTAGAAAACATTTTATGTACAAATAGCTGCTTAGATTTGCAGCTTATTAACAATTCAACCATGGTATTCATTTCAGACTACAACATTTTTTCCTGATTGTCAAAACAATTCAGAATAATCATGTGCACCCGCAATATTAGATTAGCTTCTATTTACACGTAAACACTGAACTGGACAAAATAATGAACAATAATAAAAAAAACATGAATCTAGAAATGTGCTACATAAAACCCCCAGAGAGAGATTTTTTACAATTTGTCACATATTGGTTAAAGTGAATCTGTAATGTACAGAATTTATTGTATTGGTTATTCATGGGTTACTTAGTTCTGTTGGGATGTCAAAGCTTCATTCAATAACAGCAATAAAAAGATTGTAGTGTTTGTTCTTTATTGGCAGAGATTGTCTGTTTTTGCAGCTTTCCAACTTGCTAAATTACCTGGGGTAGTGTTGGTCAAAGTAGCACAGTAAATAAATTGCTTATAAAAGTTGCTTTAAGTTATTTCCTATATGCTTGGTTCAAAGAATGGGAAGATGGAACAATGTAATGTGTCACTGATCCTACATAAGACAAGGCAGCTAGGTAGCTTAGGGAGAGGTGGGCCAAAAGGAGCAAAAAGCCCTCCACTGAGCATAAATATGGAGCAGAACCTTCTTATAACAGATAGCATCTTGCAGTCTCATTCTATATGAATAGCATTGCCCACAAAATCTAAGAAACAAGAAGTAATTTCTTACTCCCAGGTTCCCCAGAGTAAGGGGCGGAGATATGCAAAATTGTCATTAACACCCTAGAAATTTGCCACTTCACAAAACTGCAAAAGTTCTAATATTTTGTAGTGATGTCTAGCGTTAAGAAATGGAGCAAATAGCACTCCTTTATAAATAGAACCTTAACTGATTATCTAAGTCTTAGTGTAGGTATCCATTTGCTATAAAACAAAAAAGAACAATAAAGAAACATGCTACTATACCTTTATGTAATATGTGTGGCATGTAATGATGATATGCCACACATATTGAAATGGAAATTAAAGAATTCATTTATTGAACTATTAGTAAATAAAGATGTTCAGCAACATTTTGAAAAGCGCCTTGGGTTCAAATGTATGTATTACATTCATAACTGACATTTTCCTGCTTTTTCTGAAAGGCCTCCTGAGAAAAAATGTACATATTCTGTTGGCGCTTAGAAAGTTTTTTAGTGATATCAGACTTGTGGCTTGCCAGTTGATATTAACTAAAGCCCTCAGCAAGAGACAGTAGAAGTTGTAGTTCAAGCACAGGGGGTGGTACAAGGTAGGGAAACCTTGCTATAGCACATTTTCTCAATTTCTTGTTACATGTAAAGCAGCATGAGTCTGCAAGCCAGCAAGACACCTTCATTCAAGGATTTATATTATAGTGCTTATAAATGTTGTGTTTACTTTGTTCTGATCTACCATCAGTGTAAACTAAAAGATAATGCATCCCTTCTGTCTTAACAATATATCAGAGTAAGTCACTCAGCATTCAGCCTGACCTTCGATAGGGCGGATTGTGTTTGATAGGAGCAATTGCTATCTGTTTTATTTCTATAACCGGCTTTCTAGAAACCCTTAACATGTTCAGTGTCAGATGGTATGCAACAAATGTCAAAGTGTCTTATTCTTGCATGTGACCTAACAATAGTTTAATGATACATCTTCAATTTACCTTTTGAAATATATGAAATTGCTTTTTCTAGTAATAATAGCGGCTTTTAAATTAGAATAAGTTGTGTGAGGTATTACTGCTTTGGTGCTTTTATTTCATACTGTATTGTATGTATGGAGGGTGTTTTACGACTAGTCAGCCCTAATAAATCTTCACACAGTTTATAATCGAATGATGACACCTTAGATGAGGAGAAACAAAAAGGACTCACCGTATCATAAAATGAAGGCTTTAAATTTAAAATTCTTGGACCATAAGAGTGTGAAATCACCATCAAGAATTAAATTGCACTGCAGCCTGTTCCAGCAGGTATGAAACTTCAATCTTTTCTTTGCCCATTACCACACTAATAGGACAGAATTTTAGATGGCTGCCAACAAATTTCTTGAGCACCTGAATGTCCTTCATT
Source organism: Hymenochirus boettgeri (assembly GCA_019447015.1). Taxonomy (NCBI): domain Eukaryota; kingdom Metazoa; phylum Chordata; class Amphibia; order Anura; family Pipidae; genus Hymenochirus; species Hymenochirus boettgeri. Next base: position 130,119,458 of record CM033475.1, read on the forward strand.
TTCTGGGATAAGGCCAGGATATAGATTAGTGGGTGGAGATGCCTATGGCAGACGGGTTCAATGACAATAATAAGTTTTATGAAATCATTGCAGTAGAATCTAAATTAGTGTGGCACGGTGTAGTCCAATTACATATTTGTGAGTCTGTAGGGACCTTTACCTTCACCTTCTTTGAAGCCTTGTAAATTTTGAAAGCTCATGCAAATATAACACCTAAATGCCTATATTACTGGGCAGCTATTCCCAAACTATTGGCATTGCTGGTTATTCAGAGGAGATTATCAGAATGCAAGTTAAAAGATGTAAAACAAATTTATGACTGAGGTAGGGCATTTTATGGGATTATTTTTTTTTTAAGCCAATATCTATTGCTAAAATAACAATGTAAACTTATAAAAACGGAAGTAAATAGTTTTGAAAAAGCGTGTTTTGGGGCTAAAAAATTTACTGGCATTATTGTATACTTTTATTATGTACAATTATTCAGAAGACCTAATTTTGAATTGAGATGGACGAAACGCACCAGTTTCAATCCATTTTCAGATTCTCGGATCTCGGGAAAATCCCGAAAATCCGAAAACAGAACGGATTTTCGATTATTATCAAATGTTCAAGCTTATTTTCGAGGATTATCAAAAATAGCCTTGAACGTTCGATAATCCTCAAAAATTCGATCAGAGACTACGTTCGAGGTTCCGTTGCGTCTTCGAAGATTAGCAAACGTTCAAGGCTATTTTTCAAAATTATCAAAAATAACCTTAAACATTCGATAATAACGGAAAATGCGCTCCAAAATCCGGACAGATCATTCGGATTTCGGAACCGAGGGGTTCCATGTGGGATCCCGGTCCACGCATCTCTAATTTTGAATGCCACTTGTTACATTAAGCAAATCTCATTCTTCAACAACATTTCCTCCTGAATAATTGCACTAGTTCACAATAGTGTTATTTTTTTACACATTCCTTACTTTTACATACTCTTTCACTATTCATCCCCTTTAATAGTGCATTTTTTTCACTGATTGATTTTGAATAGAAAAAGCCTTAGACAGCTGAGAAAACCCATGTCTTGATATTGTTGTGACTTTTCTGCCTTTGTGGTGGCATTCTCCTTAAAATCAAGGATTAAAAAAAAACAAAACAAAAAAACCAAGATGGTGAATTAAGAAGCATAAATTCCAGTGCACATTTCAATATAAGTTAAAAACAGTGTGACATTTGGCTTCTGTCCAAGAGCGCATGGTACAGTAAATTAGGTAATAAAGCAGGGAGAAGTTTAAAGGACTGTAATTAATGAACGGGAAATACTCCAAATACATCACTTTATGCATTTAAATCAAAAAATGAACATCCCATGGCCATTTAGCAACATACACATGACATCTTTCAATCAAAATTAAGCAAAAGTGCATTTTTCAGACTTGACAAATGAAATGGTCCATACACATCACTCACATATCTACCAAGTTTTTCCCCTATCAGACCTGCGAGAAAATTACAAGTTAATGACAAACAAACCAACAAAAAAATCAACAAAAACGCATCAATGTCAATTAGCTCTTTAATAAATATGCCCCAAAATATAAGAAAATATTCACAGGTTTGGTATCAATGATCATCTCACTGCAATATACAGAATAAAGCCAAGGGATACTATTGCAGGATTCACAGACAATTTATGAAGTCAAGATCAGTGTTGCACGGTGAGTAAAGCCTAAGAGCAGAAACCAGAAGGACTTTGATCTGAAAATGCTTTGCACAAACTCTTATCCAGTCATATAAGATGTTAAAAATGGTATTCTGTACCTGGGGTTTAGAACACATGTAAGGATTGTATACTACTATGATTTTGTACTTAAATTTGACCTTCAGGGAATGACTATTAGTAGAAAGATTGGGCAGCAACCAAACTACTGAATGTTCACTGTGGTCAGGCTGGACTACTGGGGTGCATTTGTGAATTGAATTCCTTCATTTGTTTTGCAAGTAAGTTTTGAAATTTTATTACACTTTATTGCACTTGCTGTAACCCTAATGGGTTGTGGATGTTTATACTGTTTATGCTGTTTTGTGCTTCAGTCACTGCCTCTGCATTCATTGCTGTTAATAAAGCTGAAATGTATAAAGAACAAACTCAAAAGTTCAATGTGTATCAAATATTAAAGAAGGTTCCCCCATGTGACAGTTACTTGTTTTGGAATAGACCTCGATGCTGTAATAGCACAAAAGATCTTCACTATATAACAAACTAATTATTAGCTTTTGCTTTTCCTTTTATCTCATTCTGTCAGAACAGCTTAGGAACTACAGCCAGTAGGGAGCTGTGATACTTATTAATGTAATAAAGCTTCATAATCTTACAATCCCAGGCTATCCATTTTGGGCATTATTTACTAGGAAAAGTCACTTGAATGTTTGAGACAGGATTTTTTTTATTATTTTTACATTAACCGTAATATACAGTCAGTTATAGTTGCTTAGGAAGAAAGCTGGAAATGCTAAGGGAAGGATTTGATAAAATGCATGTTAACCCAAAATGCAGATGATAATAATCTAATCTAATTCCCTGTATGAAATTTAAAAGAGCAGTTCCAATAGTGTTTAAGTACATTCTATATGATTGCTTCTGCATTGCACAATACTAGCTAGTGGTTTTACCTACACAAGCGGTATCTGAATCTTTCTTTTTTAAATCACAGCTGGCACAAATGGGAACAGATGAAAAGGCAAAATTTAAGAATAAAAAATTCCCCCTGGAATAAAATGATGCAAATTGCTTGCAATTTTATCCCACTAATTGCTACTCTGCTAAGAGAAGGATATGCATAAAACAGGTAAAACAATCATACTTTCCACTTCCATTCAATACTTCCTTGTTGATAATGCAAAGTAGAAAATGGCAGCTGAAATATACCAGCTTCTATATTTAAAAAAAAGGGTAATTCCACCACTTGGGTTAGGGTAGAATTGGAGTCAGTTAGTAAAAATTGGGATTTGATCAACATTTATTAACATGTGGAAGGCATTTCCAAAGTATCCTACACTTTCATTTAAGTAGGATCTTGTACGTTCTGCCAATTGAACCGATGATAGTTGTAGTACTAAAATTTGCCAACATGTCTGACAGATGAAAAAGACAAATATGTTGCTTTAATTGGTTGTTGGTCAACATTAATGCTACAACTATTGCATGATAAATAGTATTGTATGATTACATCTATCATACAATAAAAAATAGACAGGGAGATTCAATAAAAGTTCCCATTGTTTAAAATGGTGCTAATTTTTTAACCAATCAGATCTTATTTAACATTTGAAAGCTAACATCTGATTGGTTGGGGCAAAATTAGCACCATTTTTAACAATAAGAACTTTTATTGAATAGCCCTGATAGTTTAATAATATTGTTGTATTGAGATTTTTAAGGTGCCCAGAAACTATTTAGTTCCTTACATTCCAACGTTAGACTGATATACATACAACCACCTGTTCCAATCTTTTTGCAATTGACGTTCGTGCCAGAAAAGTAAAACCAGCAGTCTCTTATGCTCTAATAGATTAAAGTCTAATAGATTCAAGGATTGAATGATGAATCTATCAAACATCTTAAAAACTGTATGACCAGCATTATAAATTCACGTGTTGCCTCCTATGCGCCAACTGCTAATGTTTCACTGTTTTTTAGATCTCTCTGGCCCCCTTCTATTTTTAGATTGTTAAATATTCTAATATTCTCATTAATGCAAAACAAAATATATTGCATATGTTGGATAAATATCAAAGGGGAACTAAACCCTTCTATTTCACCCATCCTTTATTTCAATAAAAGTACACAGTGAGAACCTGAACTGTATATCCTCATCTCTGGGTTTCCAATAGTTTAGGAAAAATACTTAACTAAAGCCACAATTGGCAAGATCCTGTCTGCTTTGCTCTTTTACTCTTGCAAAATGTATCCTTTGGTTGGACACTGCGGGAGAGCCACAGTGTCCAACTGCATTTTTTAGTATTATCAATTTAGTATGGTGAGGATTTGGATGTATAGGGTCAATAGGGTCTTTGTAGTTATAAATCAAAACATTTTTGTTGACATGTAAAATACTCTACACTATACATATACGGTATCATAGGTTTAGCACTTCTGTTAAGAGATCTATAAGAACAATGCTTCAATCCAAAATGTAATTTCTTAAAATGAAAGTTACATAAACGTATTAGCTCTAGCAACCAGGCTGATTTTTTTGTGATTTTATGGTACCTACTCTGGGAGTTTGCAGCACTTACTGCTTAATTTCTATGTCATTTCAGGGACATGAAACTTAAACCTGAGTTATATAAATTTAAATAAAATACCCTTGGTCTGGAATTGTAAAAACAACATGTCTTTGCAGATAATCTAATATAAAATAAAGGCCTTGTGATCTTGGAAAGCCTGTCCATGCTACAAGTTGTGAATGATGTGCTGCAGGGTTCTGATTTTTGTTGCTTCCATTTAATCTTTAATCCATTACTTAAAAAGTGAGTATTTCAAGTAATGATCTAAAAAATGGAAGCAATAACTAATAACTATATAAGTTAAGTGAATCCTTGGAAAAAAAAAACACCTCTCTTGATTACAACAGGCCTATTTTTGTAAGCAATGACAGTCTGAAGCAGCTAAAGCCTGCTGAGTATTGCACTGTACTGTGAAAATGGTAATGATTCCTTTTAGAAAAATGTAATACATCCTTACAATTTTCAGTGTATTTTTGGAGTTTATATAGCTATAGGAAATCCAGAGTATGATACTGTAACTGCATTAATTAGGAGCCAAGCTATAAAAAGGGTTATCTGTCTTGTGTTTTGACACATTAATGGAGGAAATGATCAATGGAGGGCAAGTCAGTTAGTAGTTACTTGACAGCTCTTGCAAGTGGGGAGAGAAAGGGGGACAAAGCTTTCGCAACTTTTTACGTAGAGATGGACTCAAACCCGGTCCTGAATCAGATTTTACGAATCGGAATGGACTTGTTCTTTTCGAATTACTGATTTTTCAAACTCGCAGAACTTTTGCCGATAATTATTATTATTAACACACAGTCGAGGATTTTCAAATTCAGAATTCTATTTTATGATTTATCAAATTTGTGGAAACGATCGTAAACCTTCAATCCTGTATATGGAAGGTTTACATAATTTTTCTCCTCATTGACTTAAAGGGTGACTGTGATCTCCAATTCTTCCAAACTAGTAAGGATTAAATAAAAAGCCTTCCATCATACCTTCAAAATAAAACCGAAATCACATCTCTAGATAAAATTTGTGAGAAGTTATTGCTGGAAACGTTTAGCTATATTGTTTCCTGCTTGAACACTTGTTTTCAGCCATGTGACCAGCTTGAAGTCATGTGACTAGCCTGTCTGCATTAATAGGCTCCCCTTCTCAACTGTCAATTTTTCCCCCAGGTACTTCCTGGTTTCCCCAGCATTAAGTCTTTACTGAGCATGCTTATCCCCGGGGCAGAGGGGCTAGCAGAGGTCAGGTGATGTCACTCAACCTACTGGAAGCAGGAAGTTTGAACATTAACCTCAATATCATTTCTCACAGGGTGAAGCCAGAGATGTGATTGTCGGCTCATTATAAAGAAAATACACCAGGCTTTCATTTAACCCTAACTTGTTTGGAGACCACAGTGGCCCTTTAATGTGTCCGGAATTTCGATTTTCAGATTTTTTTGTAAGTCCGAAATCAGAACGGATTTTCGGAAGTTCAGCCATCTCTACTTAAGTTGTTTTTGACCCTTAACCCTTAATGCTAATTTCTGAAAAAGATAAAAAATTATAGCATCAATGAAAAGGTCGAACAATAGAATCGACAGCTGCATCTCCCAATTCTCTCTTTTTAGGCTCTTATTCATACTTAAAAGTTCCTCTTTATTCACAGCATTTTAAAAACACATTGAGATGGAGTTTGTATGTTCTCCCTGTGCTTGCATGGGTTTCCTCCAGGCACTCCGGTTTCCCCCACAATCATAAAGACGTCCTGATAGGTTGTATGTGTCAAATAAATGTGCTTAGATTGTAAGCTCTTCGGAGCAGGGCCTGATGTGGATGTAAAACGTGTAATTTTAAAGCACTACGGAAAGTATTGCCGCTATATAAATTCACAATAATAATAATGATAATAACTACAAATGAATACAAAGTAACTGACGCGTTTCAGGCCTCTAGCTGGCCCTTATTCATAGACTATGGAAGAGATGCCCAACGGACTGCCAGCACACAGTTCCTTGCATATTGGAAACAGCTGTTAACTGGTCAGACAGTGTGAAACTGGGGAAGGCATGAGCCACCATTTTACTTTTACTATATAGAATCAATCAGGCTTATCAGGCTTATTTAAATGTTATAGCTTAGTTATCCTTTAAATGTGTGTCAGCATCATCAAAACTTATAACAGTAAATGGATGGCAGAGAATGATGAATATTGAAGGTCAAAATAGCGAGAGTTCTGAGAGCATGTAGAAAGTCCATTACAGTAATTTATAAAGCTTAGGTCATTTTCCTGATCAGCTCATCACAGTTCATCACAAGCTTTCCAGAGATTCTGCAGCTATGTTTCTCCAGTTGTTGCTAAACTATAACCTACAGTGTCATCTAGCATTGTGAATGTATTGTGTGTGTGATATGATAGGAGCATTGTTTTACAGTGCAAATAGTACAATCTCTGTGGGTGTCTGAGATTAAAAAAGGTTTTTAATAGTTAACCAATAAAATTGATAATCATGTAAATGCAGCACAGTACCATCCTGTCACTATGTACTTTACTTGTCCTGTCCCGCAGTGTTGATTTGACACTAAAAGGAAAATTGCTTAAAAATAAGTAAGAAGTGAAAAACATAAATGGCAGTAATATATATTACCAATATTTAAACTTTAACTAAATTTGTAATGTTCAGTTCAATGTAGAAGGCAATATACCAAATATCTTGCAGCTGTTATCTGAAAGTTAAAATAGGTTAGTAGAAAAGTAAATGCGGAGTCATATGTGCTTACTAATATTTTAAATACTGAGAATTTAAATCAAAGCAAAACTTACTTGGATGGCATTATCTTACCTGCAAAACTTTAAATTACTGTTGCATATACAGTAAAGTATGGGTACCCTGTATAGAGATCACGACGATCTGAAAATCCGGAAACGGGACATGCTTTTGGGACTTCGGATCCAATTTTCGTTGATTATCGAAGGTTCAAGCTATTTTTGATAATCCTCAAAAATACCATGGAAAACTACTTTCGAGTTTCCGATCGTATTTTAGAGGATTATCGAACATTCAAGGGTATTTCCAAGGATTATCGAAAATAGTTCATTCTATAATCATTGAAAATTGGAATCCGAAGTCCCAAAAATCTGTCTAGTTTCATACATAACATTCAGATTTCGAAACCGAGGGGTTCCATGTTGGATCCAGGTCCCATCGCTAACCCTGTATTATTGACCTATCAGACATTATTCATTGAAAGATCTCAAATAAGTCATGTAGCTAATAAAGGAAACCTACTTGACCATTTGGCTAAAAAAAAAAAAATTGGAATTGGGCCATACAGTTTAGGAAATAATTATGATTTTGACATGATCAGTTTTGATACATCTTCATTCAGAGGATCAGTTGTAGGATCTAATTGTAAATAGCAAGTTGAAGCTTTCAGTTATTTTTCTACAGGTTGAATGGTTGCACATTTCTTGACAGCAAGCAGTGGTTAGTGCAAATATTGTAAATACCTGGCTTGTCAAATAAGAAAACTAATGATATAAGCCAGTTTGTTTACATCAGCTGAAGGCAATTCCTTTGCTGACACATCAGCTACAGGAAAGTGATGACAAAATATGGCATATCCAGGGGAGAGAGACTCCTGTGCAGTGTGGATATAGAAATAATGGTTATCTGTTATCAGTAGAGAAACAAAAAATATTTTTATGTTATTTATTATTTATAAGCATTTAGATGTCCATGTTCATATGCTGGTTTGTTTAGTTCTTCAAATGTTAAATCACTTAGGCAGATACATATGCTAACTTTAAATGTGACATCAGGCACAACTTCCGTCTTCTGGGATGGCTATATGTAATCAGCAGAATGCAGAAAAAAGGTGGTAAAATGGGACACATTCTTGAATATTAACAAAAGGAACAGTAACATTAGAAATTGTTTTTTTAAAGGAATATAGTTATACATGTAGACTGCATTTGATCTGAGTGGCAAAGCTAGTGCTCATGCAGATGTTGAAAAGAGTTTGCACAGCTTTGTGCAACAATCCTTAGCAAGCAGATTGCTGTCTTTAAGATATGAAAGGACTTCCAACAGTTCAGCCTCAGGAGGAGTTAACAGAAGGAGCTTTGGCCCCAGATTTTTCTGTTGCTTACTTAAAGCATGAACATTAATATTCCAGATGTTGTTCTGTCATGCCAGGGGCTGATCAGATGGTTCCTATCATGTTATTTTTTTAATTCATCCTTTGAAATTTATTCTATATTTCTACTCACAACGCATAATGTTATGGAAATATTATTTGGTGACTACTGTAATAAATGCAGATTTGTTTGAAAACCAGTCAGTATTAAGATGGTTTAAGACACGCTGACAAAATAAATCATGTGATATCTCCTTAATTTTGGGGTCATTTCTTTAATTGTTGATCATGGGTGGTGCAGCATTACTTTTCTGAGCCAGAAAAATGCTAAGAAAATATTGTGTAATGTCTCATACTAACAGTATCAGCCCGAAGAGGCTACTTGTTAAATATGTGGACTGAAACAAAACTGCCTGGACTGATTTTATTAGTGTTTGTATTTTTAAACTTTTCTGTTAAAGCATGGTAATTTTATGTTGAATACATTTATAATGTATTATGAACCAGCATGACAATCAGATAGCTTAACTTTATTGCATCCATCATATTAGAACAAGGACTGTGCACAAAGAAGAAGAAAAAAAGAACCCTTACAGGCTTTCCTATTCTCACTGTTTCATACGGTAAAGCAAGGAGCTCAGGTAGAATTCTCCATCCATGTACACACTTCTTTCAAGAATAACAGACATTAGTTTATACAAGTCACCTGTGTGGCACAGTATTTAAAGCTTTAGCAAAATCTTTTTTTCCATTAGCACTTTATTTTAGCTATCGTAAAAACACGATGTAAGGGTAATACATGTCATCTTTATTTTGTTTGTTTATTTTATTGCCTAAACCACACATGTGCAAGATATCAGACAACTGAACTTATATCCCCATGATAGCCATACCCATGTTTGCCCTAATGTAGAAGACTTATTTATTTTAAAATAATATGATGGAGAACATATATTTCATTTTAAAGTAAGGGGGAAATATTAATTGTATTAAAGTGCATGTCCCCCCTTAAATCCAAATTTCACTTGCAGATGCAGGACCCCCCAAACCCTAGCTATGTTTTATTTACCTCTTTAAAGATGCAGCTAAATAAACTTACCGGACCTGGTCCTTTGCCACTCTGCTGCACCTCTCCTCTCTTCTTCTTGGTCCCCTCTCTGCTTCTTGCTCAGTCAAAGGCGAAACGGTGACGTCATGCCTAATAGCTGACAGCCGCGACCAGGAAGTGTCTCTCTGCTGTTGTTCTTGCTCAAAACGAGCTAGCTCCAGCAGCAGGGGGTGTTACCCAGGCAGCGAGGGACAGGGCCCTGTAAGTTTCTTCAGCTGCATCTTTGGAAGAGGAAACTAAAATGTAACTAGGGTTGGGGGGGTCCTGTATCTGTATGTGAAATTTGGATTTATTGGTTGACATGCTCTTTAATTGTAAAAACTGTTAATGTTAATGTAGTAAAATCACAAGTAATAAAGGTAGTCTAAATTATTTCTTATAATTGGAATTATGAATGGAAAAGGAACATTTTTTATGGCCTTGTAGAGAACTTAGGGATCAGATTTGCAAGAGAATATTCAGCCTTTCATTGATCATATGAAAACATTTATGGAGTTTACGACAGGCATTGTTCTTTTAGGCATATGTTTTAAAAGATAAAAAATTGACTCTGACCTATAGACCAAAACTAACAACTTCTGAGACAAACAAAACAACAGGATGTTTCCATCTGTCAGCCTGCCTTATCTCTGCTGTTCACTGACATTTCTGCTATGCTCATTGGGAGAATGAAAGAGATCTAGTCTGACCTACAAACAACACTTGCAACCCAGCACACTGCCAGGGACAAAAGTTCTAACACATCAGTCATACTAAACACTATTAAATCATCATTATCATCTTTTGGCATATTAAACATTGAATTCACGCAGGATCATGCAGGATATTGCACAAATGTGTCTTTCAATTCGCATATTCTTAATTTGTTTTTATTAAGGGGAAGAAACTGGACTACACTTACATTTACATTTCTCCTTAACTGTTCATTAAAATTATTATTAAGCCACTTTCCTTATAATGCCTATGAACAGTGCGTATTGTAAGCCATTAATTTAAATGATATCAATCTGTAAGAAAATGGGAGATGGAACAAAAAATGTACCAGCTATGAGTACAATGATTTAGTTAAGGAGCTTTATGGGTAAATATCCTGACATTGACCTAATCTCTGTTAAATAAAAGTGCTATTAAAATTGTTCACAACAATTTACAAGACATGTTGTATATGGGAATAATACCTTAAAAGTAAAACTGTATTATATTGCTAAAAAAATGTGGTGATGGCCAGCCATATCTGCCCATAACTGCCTATTTAAAAATGTTATTTTTAAAGTGTTTTGATAATTAATAATTTGACCAGAGTGAATTAAAGGGCATGTCCACCCCAAAACTATAATTTCATCCACTAATGGCCCCAATCTGTAGTGTAATAAAATTCTTACCTTATATCCCAGCTCCAAATGGTTCTCCTGTAATGTCCCCCCAAAGTCATAAAAACTGGCCACCAGGAGCACTGCAGGGGAGGGGGGGATTGTTTCAGCCTCAGGCTTCCTCTCAGAGGTTTTTGGCTTGCTCAGACCTCCCTCCCCCCTCCCTCCCTCTCCCTCCCGTTTTCCTCTCCCTCCCCCTAGTGTAAAAACCCTTTGTTATATAATAGCTCTCCCTCCCCCAGCCCCAACTGCTATAATAGATTTTCCAGAGACTCCCCCGATCTTTACTCACCTTACCTCTCTCCCCCCGGCCTTCTGTGCAGCCGGCAGCCGCGTCCATGATTGGCTGCCTCTCAGCCAATCACAGACACGGCTGCTGGTCTGGCCCCCTGCTTGCAGTTTCATGCAAGCAGAGGGCCGGGCAGTACAGCGGAAGAAAGAGGGAAGGTAAGTAAAGATTGGGGGAGTCTCTGGAAAATCTATTTTAGTGGTTGGGGCTGGGGGAGGGAGAGCTATTATATAACAAAAAAATTTAAAAGGGGTGGACATGCCCTTTAAATAGAACTAAGTGTTTGAACATGGATACAGTATTGGATGTTAGAATGCATACAGGGAATAGTTATCAATGGAGCTACATCTATGGGCTACATTTCTAAGTGGAGTGCCTCAGGGCTCTGTACTGGGGCCACTTTTTAATCTGTTTATAAATAACTTAGAGGGGGACATTGAGAGCAAGGTCTCTGTGTTTGCTGATGCAGAGCTTTGGAAACGTTAGAAACTTCAAATGATGTGCAATTGCTGCAAGCAGACCTAGATAGATTATCAAAATGGTTGCAAAGGAGATTTTATGTTGATAAATGTAGGGTGATGCATTTGGGGATCAACAATCTTTTTAATACCTATACCATAAATGGCTCTGTTTATCAATATGCCTTATGGTATAAATCACATTTTCTCCATTATTACAACACTTAAAATCGCTGATTAGAATGGTAAAAGGAGGAGGTTTAACACTAGGGTTGGTGTTAGCATACTTTTTTACATTTACATAATATTCTCTTGTGAGATTTGTTGCTTTATTATCTATGTGAATAAAGTGATTTATTGATAAAATGCATTGTTTGTAGCCCATTGCTATTGTGTCTGCTTGCTGCTTTATACACTTTAAGAGGGACTGAAGAGAAATATGTGAAATGATTTGGTCGTTTGACAAATCAGAAAGTGTGCAGAAGTCAGAAAATAATTATAGCTATGAGCCAGTACTTCTTGACATATAATGTCTATGTATCAGAAATTTGTAAGCAATCTAATGCTACATTCCAACCACTGAGACATTGCAATTCATTTTATCTCTGCCAATATTTAAAAGGAGCTACACATGGGTCAGATGTAAGCAGATCACAGCTTAATGTAGGATTATTCCAGTCTTACAGTTGATGGAAACAATAAATACAGTAGGCCTAATACCAACATCACAAAAAGCCATTTCAATTCAAGCTCTGGAAATCTTTAACGTCTGTTTTAGGTAAATACTGTTAGATAGAACCTGTTATTTATAGCAAGCATTCTGTTATTTGGTGCATTGGAGCAAGGCAGATTTAGACATTTTTATAATTACACATTGATTTATGGATGGTGGGGGGGGTTCTAGTAGTATGAATAAAAATGATTGGGTCCAGCTGCTATAATATTTAATGGTTCAAAAAACACAGGCTATAAAATAGTTGAGTTACAGTAAATTGTCTAAGTAAAAAAAATAAGGATTCTGAGTTCTTAATAAATACTTACTAAGGGACATCTTAAAGGGCATGTCCACCCCCAAAACTAAAATTTAACCCCTTACTGGCCACATCAAGTAGTTTAAAACAATCCTTACCTTACATTCCTGCTCAAAATAGTTCCCCTGCTGTGCCCCTCCAAAGTCCAGGAAACTGCTGTGTAGGAGCAGTGTGTGACTCATGCTGTGCCTGAGACTTCCTCAACCTCATCAAGGTTGAGGCATGCTCAGTGCAGCCCTCCCTGCCTCTCAGCCAATCACAGACGCGGCTGGCAGTCCCGCCCCCAGCTTTCAATTCCATGCAAGCAGAGGGCCTGAACACTGCAGCAGGGGAGAGAGGGCAGGTAAGTAAGAATTGGGGGACTTTCTAACAATTATATTAATGCGGTTGGGGCTGGGGGAGCATGCCCTACCACATATCAAAAGTTAAATTTTGGGGTGGACATGCCCTTTAATAAAAAAGCTAAACATCACCCAGTAGTAGTTCCTTTCATTTTGTATCACACCTAAAAAAAAAAAAATCTGTGTGGTTTTGGGTATATATACAGATAGTGGGATTTGCTTTCTATACAAACATTTTTGATGTCCCATTTTTATATAAGGGCAGCACGGTGGCTCAGAGGTTAGCACCGATGGACACATCTGCAAGGAGTTTGTATGCTCTCCCCGTGCTTGCGTGGGTTTCCTCCGGGCACTCCGGTTTTCCCCACAATCATAAAGATATACTTATAGGTTGTATGTGTCAAACAAATGTGCTTAGATTGTAAGCTCTTCAGGGCAGGGCCTGATGCTATAAATTGAATGAACGGATAGGGCACTAGTAATGAGTAGTCCTAAATAGGTGCAGAGGTGCTAGGTAGGGAAATAAACATATAAACAATGTATAAGAGGATAGAGTCCCTAGAAAAATCCTGCACACTCCAAATAATGAATTAATGAAAATCCTTTAATATAGGCAGGGATATTACAGTGATTGACAGATACTCCAAAGATAAAAACATTTAAAAAAGTGATATGTACAAGCTCGTGAGAAACCCTCATAACTTTAGGTAATATAACAATAAATGATCCGTAGGAGGGAGTGAGGGGTGGGTGCTAGTCAGTCAGTAAAGTTAATAGGGATCTCAGTATAAGATCCCCCACAATTAAATAGAAGTCTGACTACTTATTGTCTGTGGTATGCTGTCTCAAAGTCAAACAACAGGCAGGATCGATGCACTCCAGCAGCTGTATAGTGAAGTCAGCATTACAACCAGGCTCAAACAGTCCCATACGACTCTGCTCCAAATGAAGTGGCTGACCATGAGGAAAAGGGCCGAACGCGCTCACCGATGACGATTGGCTTCTTACAGCGGCTCCTGGGCAGTGCCTGATGTGAATGTATTCATGTAATTGTGTAAAGATGTTGGCGCTATATAAATCCACAATAATAATAACAATAATAAAGTAACCTTTTAGCAGTAGTGATACCTAATAATGTAATAATGTAATAAAATCATGACTAATAAATGGTACACAAACAAATGCTTACGTAATTGAATTGTACTTAGTTGCATAAGACCCAGACCATTCACCCGATGTCCGTCTCAAACCAAAAATTATTAACGGTAACTAAGTATCAGCTTACCGGGAGTTCCTGTTGGCCTGGGTGCTTGAGCCCCAAGCCCGTTGATAGATTCACACTTTCAAAGTGTTCACACAGATAAAAGCTTGCACGTACCGGGATCCGAACAAGAAACACTCCAACCATTTAGCTCATGCAGTTAAAAAGTCCTGTATTGAAAACACGCCTTACGTGTTTCAGCCCTACATTGGTTTGAGCACTGTATGCCTGTATGTAACAAATATAGGTCCAAAACGCGTAAGGCATGTTTTCAATAAAGGACTTTTTAACTGCATGAGCTAAGTGGTTTTCGAGTGGTGCTTGTTCAGATCCCGATACGTGTGAGCCCTTGTGTGATACATATAGAACCATGAAATAGTTTCTGACCTGGTTCTACAATAGCTGTCAGTAGTGGAACCTGATTAAAATGGTGGTCTTCATTGTTAATCCCTATTCCACTGGAACTTAGCATGCTCTGAGGATTATGATAGGAAAAGTGGCTTACCATATCTCATCATAGCCATGCATACAGTAAGTGTAGCCAGGGGGCGTGGGGCATCTTTTTTGCATGGCACCTAAGTTACTTCCTAAGTGCTTGCTCTTTTGTGGCTTCTTCTGAAGCGGTGAAAAATGCTTTGCTGTCTCCTTGATATTTTTTTTGAGCTTTTGTTATACTAAAAATATTTTGCTTTGATATAAGAAAGCAAAACATGAAAATTGTTACGTTACAGATCACAATGTGCCCAAACCTAGAAATACGATGCCCTATTGATATCTCTGGAAATGCTGTTTTTCTAGATATTACAGATTTGCTTGCAGTTCAGCAAACTATAATATCCATCTGTATATATTGAAAAGATTAAAGTCAAGTAAGACATGTTTTAGGTAAAGGGCATGTAAGGAACTTGTGGTATTCTGAAACGTTATTTTACACATGCAGCAAATGACAACTACTTGTACAGTAACTGACATGTCTCTGGTTTTTCCTCCTATCTGCCCTAAACATATGCTTGCCAATGACAGAAAAGGAGAGTGGAGTCAGACACTCTGACTGTGGGAGGAGCCAGAAAGCATTCAGTTACTGCATGAGTATAATGTTTTATTTTTAAAATTTATTTTCTTAATATTAAGTTCTTGTCCTTTTACATAGACCTGTGCAAGATTATCTGATGCAATGGTTTTATTATTAGAAAATTGGTATTTCCATCAGACATCTAACAGTATTTGGTGACACTCATGTTAAATTAACTGATCAATTACACTTATCGTTACACTTATGTCAGATTCTTAAAGTCAACACTGCCACCTTTTATAGTTGTTGTGTTTGAATGTTGGCAGTGTCATATTCTCTATCCAGTAATCCAAAAATCATAGTTTATACTGTGTGATTTGAAGAATGTTGTTAAAACTACAGTCTTAGAACTATACAAATAAATGACAGTTTTACATAAAGCAACTTAATAATTTAAAATAACAAAAAGTTTAGTATAGTAACGCAAAGCTACCCCCATTGGTAAAGTTGTAAAGTTGTAATGTAATTGCTGGGGATAAAGTAACAACAGATCAAATTGAGGATGGCAGCAAATTCCTTACTAGTACATTCAAATGGTGGTTAGCCAGGTAACATAAATACTTAAAACTTAACATTTATTAGCATATATTAAAAAGATAAAATATTCAACAAATAAAACTTACCAAGCTGTGATCTGCCATGAAGGGAAATTAACAGAGAAGAGGTAAAGTCATAATAATAACCCTCAACTGATGATGGGAGAAAACTTCTCCCCCCCAAATTACAGTAAATAGCTTTCAGAAACTAATAAAAAGCAGGCCTGTGGCACTCAGTGCTCTCCTAGTTTAGACAGTGTGGGCTAATCTAGTTCCCTGACATAAGTGGCCTAATCAGTGCACAGAAACACAGTCATGTAGTTAAGGCATGCACCAAAATGACATGCTTCAATTCTCCTTCCCTTCCCTATATCATGCTTGGTTAGGAAGGAAGGAAAGTAAGACAGAGTACTGTGAAAAGTAACATCCCTGATGCGTTTCACACCCCAATGGGAGCTTAATCATAGGTGAATAAGCTAGGAGTAACCCACCTATGATTATAAATGTTAGTATTTATGTATCTAAGTAATTTGCATAAGAGGGGGATATTTTTGCTGCTGTCCTCACTTTGACCAACTTTATAACTTAAGATCAACCTTACCCTTAATACTACCAGATATCTAAATATTTTTGAAAAATTACTTAATAACCCCAATATTTTTTAAAATTAAGCCAGAAATAGACATGGAAATTTAAAATTGGTTTTGAAAATGTTTTGGTTTCTACTATATTGTGAGCAATGCTGTCCAGTTATATTAAAGAACAGAAATTGCCTTTTCAATAATTTCCTAGAGAGATTGAGCACTAAAACTCAGAAAAAAATGCAATATCACATAAAGGTTGGTGGAATGCCATTTACTAGAGGTGTGTTGGAGGTGGGATTAGAAACTTGATGGTGAGCAAGGAACAATATTATTTGGCTTACCAATTAATTTCTCAATTCCTGTCTTGCCAACATACAGGGAGATTCAATAAAAGGTCTTATCGTTTAAAATGGTGCTAATCTTGCCCCAACCAATCAGATCTTATTTAACATTTGAAAGCTAACATCTGATTGGTTTGGGCAAAATTAGCCCCATTTTAGATTATAAGAACTTTTATTGAATAACCCTGAATGTTCAGTGGGCAAAGCCAAAGGGAATGTGAGCAAACCACTTTTTAAAAAAACATTTTTGACTTTGAACTGCTCTTTCTGTTAAGAACCACTTTGAAGGCAGGTGATATATTGCTTTAATCAGCAACTTCTGGGCA
This sequence comes from Hymenochirus boettgeri, assembly GCA_019447015.1. Lineage (NCBI taxonomy): Eukaryota > Metazoa > Chordata > Amphibia > Anura > Pipidae > Hymenochirus > Hymenochirus boettgeri. The sequence goes on from CM033475.1 coordinate 130,136,570, forward strand.
ATAAATCAGTAAAAATGTGATTTTGCCATTAGGTCTCATTTAATTTATCTCCATTTAACTAAATCGTTATTAAAACAAATGGAAGCAAAATTTACTTCTGAGATGAAAATGGAATTAAATATATGTATATTAATAAGTATTGTCAAGTCAGTTTTAACTCCGTTGAACCCATAGATTGAATATCTGTCTTCAGATTGGGTTTTCTGTCTTCTTGGTGTCATGATCAGATACACTGTGATTGAACCTATCTATCTTATAGCTAGTCATTCTCTTTCACTTTTCTTTTAGACGTTTCTAACATGCATAGGTTCTCTTTTATTCTATAACATGTTTAAAATAGTAGTATAGTATAGTATTTGAGGTTGAATAAAGACATACGTCCATCCAGTCCAACCCATCTAGCATTTCCTGCCTAACTGTTGATCCAGATGAAGGCAAAAAAAACCCACCAAATTTATGAAGGGGAAAAAATTCCTTCCTGACTCCAAGTGGCAATCGGAAATTTCCCTGGATCAACTCTACTTTATGTATCAATACCAGTAACTTGCAACATTCCTTGTTTGCAGAAACTCATCCAGCTTCTTTTTGAAACTGACCAATGAACCTGCCATAACAACATCCACTGAAAGACAGTTCCATAGCTTTACCGTTCTCACAGTGAAAAACCCTTTCCGAACTTGAAGCCTAAACCTTTTTTCTTCAAGTCTTGAGGGTTGTTCTCGTGTCCTCTGACATGTACTTTTGGTGAACAATGTGTGCGTACTGTAGAAATTTAGATATAAAAAAGGTTACATTTGCTTGTTTAAACATTGTACAATATTAAAAGTCCAAATAAACCTTTTTTTTACATGTATAAGTTATTATAATTTTAAAATGAAAAAATAAAATAAAATTCAAGTGTGTTGCTTGGTTTTTATGAAGAGGTGAGTAAGAATTTAGATTCTGATATAGCAGTGAATGTAGAATACAGTAGTTAGATTTTTTTCTTAGGCTTTTGATACTGTGTCACATAGGGAAATTATGTATATAAAAGGTCTTTATGCCATGAAAAAAGGTGGATAAATAATATGTTTTTAGATTTCATACAGAGAGTAGTTGCCAAATGAGCTTCAGGTGTGTGGATTTAAGTTCTAAGTGGGGTACCTCAGAGTTCTGTACTGGGACCACTTCAATTTAATCTGTTTATGAATAACTTAGAAGTGGGTATTGATGACACAATGTTTGCTGATGACACAAAACTTTGCAGAGCATTGGAAATGATGTGCAATTGTTGCAAGCAGACCTAGATAGATTGTCAAAATGAGCAGCAGGGTGGCAATGATATTTAATGTTGATAAATGTAAGGTTGAAGTTTAACAATCCTTGTGCTGCCTATATTATAAGGTTGATGCCCCAATTTAGTGTCCCAACTGTTTCTGTGCGATTTTACCATCCTCTTGTATCAGCGCTCATATCTCTTTTTACATGCGTTTTGCAGGTGACTGTGGGTAGAACGAAAACTGCATGTCGTGTTGATTGTGTCCACTTTTATCCACCTGTATTAAGTGCAATTTTCAATAAAGGGACAAAAAATGTAGATTGCAGCTGCACACAGTGAGGCCTACTTCCATGATTTACATTATAAATAAAATGTCAAGATGATCATTTTGTAATCCTGTGTATAAAAGGGGCATTTTGGAAATGGAGAAAGTAGGACAACTAAATTATCAAGGGAAAGTAGAGGAATTGCAGACAGATAAGACATGTTAGTGCTGTTTACACTAGGGAAGCAGCACTTTTAAGGGGATATGAACAATTTATACATATATATTAATGGGCCATACAATCAACTCTCAGAGGACTTGTGGACATTTAAGACAAGAAGTTTCATCTTCAGAATAGGAAAGTTTTTTTTTACAATGAGAATGGTGAAACTGTGGAATTGTCTTCAAACTGATGTGGTAATGGCAAGAACTAGATAGACTAATATCTTCATCCAACCTATACCAATACTATGAAACAATACATACACACAGTCCTATTTTAATGTTCTGGCATTACATACATGTTAGTTATATAATAGTTTTCACAATTTCACAAAACTTCTTTAGTTTTGTGATTTAATAAAATCATTTTGTTTATCGCATCTCAGAGAAGAGTATTACCGCATCAATGCATAAGCAATGCGAACAAAACATGAAGCTTATATAAAAAGGACACATGTATATCTCTGGTAATCTGCCCAGTAACCCTTGTGTAAACAGCCCTTTGTAACAGTTGGAATTTAGCCCTTGATAACTATTTTCCTAACCTTTCATTTACACATAAACCTTAAGCGGCATTAAATTCACAGTGTTAACGGCTGCCAACAATCTTAAAACCACGAATGCCTTATAAATTCCTCTGACAACATGTCCCAGAGAGAGCAGGGGACATGAAGTAGAATAAGAAGGTACAATCTTCAGGGCAGTACAGGTTTTTCTTTCAACCAGCTTATTGTTATCATTAGATATGAAGTTTTGGTCTGATTCTGTCAAAACGATCAGAACTCGCGGATCTCACAGAACTCAAAATATTTGGATTTTCGATCCAAGTAATTGGAAATTCAAAAATTTGAACATTTTTGAAAATGATCCAGCCACATGATCTAAAATCACCAACCACAGCAACAGATTGAGAATAAAAGCTAGCATTCCAGGCACCATTTTGTCAGTGTGTTGTGCGGAACCGTCCATTTGCACTGTGCTGCAATTTTTATGTGATAATGGATTGCGTTCGAAAACACGTCAGTGTAGCCTAGCCCTTATGGTGGCCATAGACTATACATATACATACTGATCTGCGGATCATATGGCCACGTTCGTAGCATCTATGCCCACCATTACACAGTGGGATAGAACAGGGGATAGTTATCAAGATTCAAACCCAGATTCATTGCCGATTTAGATAAATACCTAATATACTGTTACCATCCATTTGCAATGTGATCTTCGCAGTTTTGCGTAATCAGAGCACATACTTTTTTACAAAAACAGATTACTATGCAGTGCATTCATAGGGGCCACCCACTCGCTAATGCATCATGATTATTAGCGCATGAGAAAACGCACCAGTGTAGCCCTTATAGTGGCCATAGACAATGCGATCAGTGAAGTTCCAATTGGTTGCACCTTCAAGCAGCCCTACAATTGTTTGTAGTTGGTTTTTACAAAACATTCAGCTGAATCATTAATAAATCAAGTTCCAAAAACTGTGCCATGAAGGGGTAGTGTCTGTAGCACTGCAGGCTTAGCAGGATGATGTGCATATGAATTTATTTACAATATGTAAAAAAAAATTGGTTTACAGTACTTTCATGACCACAATTCCGGTTTAATGTTCATTGTTAGATGAGTGTCCTCTTAGCTTATGCTGAAAGATGCTGTAGTTAGAACTTTTTGATTACTTTTTTCATTTCACTTTAATGTATTTTCAGCACAAAGGCAAGAAAATAAGAGTAAGAATGGTTTATTATACTACTGATTTCCCCCAGTGAAAATATAATAGGGAACCATTATATTTCTCAAGATTTGCGTAAAAATGGATGCAATTGTTTATTTTCATGTTCCAAAAATCTCAGGGATGATCCGATAAACTTAGGTTTACATTACATTGCAATTAAGTAGAAGCAGTTGGGTTTTTAGCAATATTTATATTTATTCCCCCTATCATTTGAGCACAGCATCAACTAAAGGTTTTGTGAGCCCTGTCACGAATGTGAGGGGCATTTTAACTCCCATTGTTAATATCTTTAAGGACCGCAGTAATTTTCCAATTATCTCACATTATTAGCAGTGTCAACCAATATGGCAGCTCAAATGGTCAATATAACTTCTTGGTTTATTAATAACTGCATCTCCATTTGTGATTTGTTCAAATCAGCAGGGAATCTGGTTCAGAAGGTAATAGGTGTTAAAAATCACGCAGAAACTGCAGCATCCCTAGAATTTTGGGCATTGAAAGAGCAGGAAGACCATCTTTAAGAGAAAGCTAGAACAAATGTCAGTTCCTCCATTCATTGCATCTGCAGCGGACCTGACAGGAGACCTGGTGAAACCATACGATCGATAGAAGAACACATACCTGGCATAGTTTCCTGACAGTGCAGATATTTGTGTGACCATGATATAATTAATTAATAATATTTTTTTAGACATATATACTTACAAGGACATATTAGCTGATCACAAAACTGTTAATATTTTGTATGTGGCATGTACGGTGCATGTTGTGCACATGTAAAGAGAAATAGATACCAAAGTTTCCCTCCAAAAAATAGGATTTTTTTCCATTTACCATCAACAAGGGTTCACCAAAGTCAATAGGGTGGACCGTATATTGGCTACCATCTCGGACAATTATTTTGGATTTTGTCATAATTCCCATTTGGAATTACCAAGTTTTCATGAACTTTGCTCATGGAAGTTACAAATGGCATTTACTCTAAGTATTCTCTTCTTTATCCCTTTTACTTTTAACTGTGTGCTACCTTTAATGGTCAATTATTTACGATAGCATTTATCTTTTTATGCACTCTTTTGTACTTTTATTAAAGTATATAAAATCAATTAAAGGTTAAATGTCCTATTATAAGAATAATACACCCCTTACAATGTAATATAAGGATATAAAGTCACAGAGGTGTTCCCTAACCATATAAAAGCATGAGGCCACAGGCAGGGAACTCTAAGTTGACTTTATAAATCTAAAGCATTGTAGATACCATGGGACTTTCCCTCCTGACCGACCTTTTGGCTCTTCTGACCGGTTGGCCAGGAGGAAGGACTGTCAGTCATGGCAATAGTGGCCACGGCCGACAGTTTACTGCGACCAAGCGTGGGGTCTATAGAGGGCTGCATGATTGGATATGGTTTTCCACCATGTCCGATCATCCTTTCATCCAATTCGGATGAAGGACACGGCCAAAAACCCATGTGATTATTTTGGCCCAATCGACCGATACACTGAACTATCGGTTGATCGGACCGAAATATTGCATAGTGTGCATCAGCCTTTATGTTACACTGTAATGGGGCATATTATTTCTAATAATACATAAGGTTTAATTACTTTAATAAAAAAATGGTGTTTTGGGACATTTTTTATTTAAAATAATAAATAGTTACCCCCCCCCCCCCCCATCCCTTATATAACACACATGTTAGTCCAAGATAGTGAATTCCACATCAAAAAATATTTAAATGGAACCCCCCCCCCCAAAAAAGAAACATCAACAAGAACAATGTCTAAAATGTTGCATGTTGGAATCAAAACAGCCGCAGCTTATAAGAAGATTCACTAACATATAAAGGAACGTAACCTAATGAGAAATATAACAGAAGAAAATAAACAACAGGGTCTACCAAAAGGGAAAAAAGGTTGGTTCCAGTGATGTGGATGTTAACATTGGAAAACAAAAGGAAAAAGAGGGGGAATTTGTTGACAAAATAAGAATATTAAATCAAGAAGATAATAATACAAGTAATAATAATATGCATTGAAAGAGAACCTTTTGATCCAAACAAGAATACAATTCAATGCAATTCAAATGTATTCAAGGGATTGAGACAGAGCCAGGAAAAGAGGTCTACAGTAGCAAAAGAATTTCTCTGACCGCATTTAATTCATTAGCATCTCAGTTATTCAACTCCTCAGTGTAATCTTTAATTAAACACAGCCACAGACGCTATATCTACAGAAAAGCATGACTTAAAACTTCAGCTCTCAATATCCATGCCATTATTATCCCTGCATTGTTAGTTGGAAAGGAAAAAAAAATACTGTGTTAAACCTCTGTTAACTCGCTGAATTGAGGCAGAGCTACTTTCTCTTGAAATATAAACTATGAAAGAAAAAGAAATGCAAAGCACTTGGGGTGTTTGCATTGTTCCATGCTCTCATTAAGATTTCTATGAATTATAAAAACACATGGGAGTCAGCTTCTTGATGAATAATGTGACCTGAAGCTAATACTGTCTGCAGGTGATTCCCTTTTAAGATCAGCTTTACTATAATAATATAATATTATAATATTATTACTGTCTGAAATTTTGCAAGATACGCAAGGTTAGGGTCTCAAAATAAAACCTCAGTGCCAGCTTTTATTTTTTGCAATAAAATGTGGATATATGAAAATGAATATGTATGTTTCATAATACCTTGCTAAGTACAGCATAAATTTTAGCTACAGAACATGCAAACAGACTGAAACGTCAATACAATTACCAGATTCCTGTTGCTGTTTTGTATTTTTTTTCAGTAAAGTTAGAGTTTTCAGTAACATTATCTGGATAGTGTTTGTATGTTATTGATCACAGTAATCGATTCTCTACATGTTAAATTAAAAGCACACGCAGCCAACGCAAGCGATTTAAAAGTGATTGTGTTGGCTTTGCATTAGAATTGCAATGCCAGCCAAATGGCATTATAATAATGCAGCAATTAAATTTAAAAAGCCAAATTCATAATACTAAATAAAAAATGTGACATACTTTTTGATCAGTGCAACCACTGTACAAACAATAAATCCATACTGGCCATAGACTCATCTGAAAGTTGGGTTGCTGCACAGTATTTTCAAGAAAGTGAATATTTTAGTTGTGTTCAAACCTATCTTTATAGATCCCTTGCAACATGTTGCCCTTGGGAGTTAAAGGCTAATAGAGAAGGGAGCACTGTTTATGCTTAAGAGCTTTAAAGGAATTGTTGCTTGTACAAATCTGTGATGAGCTTGTAAGTGACACTCTGTTATAAGTGGGCATTAATTTCTGCTTAATGTACCGTGTTATGCCTGGCCTGCGCCATGCAGCTACTGAACAAGGCTTTCAAGATGATTAGGTCACAAATGCAAGGGACTTTCTGCTTTATTTATGACCAATTTTAGACAGTGGATGTGGATTAACAAAGCATGTTTAAAAAATATATACCTAGATGTGACACAAAGAGACAAAAGCATTCTGTGAATACGCTAGGGGGCCGATTTACCCAGACTCGCTGGGCAAATATATGTAGTAAAAGTTGCGCTAACCAGTAGCGAACCATATGTATTGTCCGGATTTCGGATTTAGGTTCTATAATTATCAAACGTTTGAGGATTATTGAAAGTAGCCTTGAATGTTCAATAATCCTCGAAAATACGATCGGAAACGTGAAAGTATCCTCTGATAATATTTCTGAGGCTATTTTTGATAATCCTCGAAAATAGCCTCAGACATTCGATAATAATAGAAATTTCGTTCTGTTTTCGTATTTTCGCATATTTGGGATTTTCCGGAGATCCGGGAATCTGAAAACGGAACGAAACTGGTGTATGTATGCACTCAATTGGCTCACAATTAATGTTACAAACAGATTTTCTTGACATACACAATATATTAAAAACTAACAGATGGGCATGATTAGGGTCACTCCACAGGGGATTTGATAATGAACCATTAACTGTCAATGTTACTTGCTCCTTTAGCATACTGCAGCCAAAAAAATACTGCTGGGCTACCCACACAGCAGGGTCCTGGTGGCAGAACATTCTCTGACCATTTATGCTTCTAATAGTTACATTTAGGGGGTGGGATTTAATTACTTTATGAACCATGAATTATAGTTTTATTATTGGGCATTTTTATTGACTGTAACACACTCTCATAATAATGTGAATATATAAATATATGTATAATTGTGCATTGCCACTATCTAGGTAGCACAATAAGATTTGTGGGCAGCACAGTGGTTAGCACTGATGCCTTGCAACGCTGAAGTCCTGAGTTCAAATCCAACCTTGCACACATCTGCAAGGAGTTTGTATGTTCTCCCCGTGCTTGCGTGGGTTTCCTCCGGGAACTCCAGTTTCCCCCACAATCATAAAGACATACTGATAGGTTGTATGTGTCAAATAAATGTGCTTAGATTGTAAGCACTTCGGAGCAGGGCCTGATGTGAATGTATACATGTAATTGTAAAGAGCTACAAAATATGTAGCGCTATATAAATCCACAATAATAATAATAATAATAATAATAATAATAATAATAATAATAGGTCGACCAATTTTATTATGGGCAGTAAAACATTTGGTCTCCATCTTTGCCCAGAAGTGCTTTTTTGCCATTGTCATGGTTATTAAGGGCACAGTGCTTGGCCTCCAGTCTAAACATCTTTAAACATATACAGGGCTATGTACAGAGAGCTGTTATCAGATTTTTCCATCTTAAAGTCACGTTAACCCATGTACCAAGGGTTAACACAGGGTTAGGCAACCAGTAGATCTCCAGAATGACCAAGATTTAAAGTCCGGCCAGCCTCGGCAGTACACACTCACAGTCACTCTCCACTCGAGAGACTAAGAGAAGCAATCCTGTGCGGCGCTTGTATTCCTCTGATGTCACTACTAGCGCCTATCACTTTCGGGCTTTAGATAGTTTGTTAGGTTAGGTTAGATTAATTAGGTAAGTTAGGGTCCTGTTCAGAGTCTACTTTATTCTTCTGGAATTATGGTGTGGATAAATGTCTATTTAAAGAAACCGTACAAATATATGATGACAAAAGTTCAAAATGGCTAGCCGCACTCCAACCAGCAAAGCCACCCCCACACACAAGTCACTCCCACCCACAAAGCCACGCCCACCCCATTTGACCGGTGGCAATTTGGCTCAGGTGGCAAAAACCCTAATAGGAATAGATGTGTTTTGATTGCATTTAGCCATGCCCATTGACATTACAAAAGGTGTAAGAAAATTGCATTGTGGTGTCACAAAATGGGTGATGTGATGCTTCCAAAAGGAAACTTGAGGTGACAATCACAGCATTCTTTCCTTTTAATTTATGTAGAAGACATATTAAATGTAGATTTATCTGCATTTTTTTCCTGTACCAATTCAATTCAAATCAAATTAGCAGAATGTAAATTTGTAAACCATGTGTTTTTTCCAAACCATAATGCTCTGCAAGCCAGTTTCACTCAAGTCAGCAGAGACAATGAATCTCAGCTGCCAAACGCCTGTCAGATTGTTGGAGTGTGGGGAGAGCTACAGTAGCAAGTGGATTAGGTAGAGACATAGGGATGATGCAAAAAAGAGGTGCAAATGTTATGTATGTTATCTAACTGCAGTAATGCAATAAAGAGCTTAAATCTGATTGGTTGCTGCAAATTTAATATCACAGGACAAATGTTTAAATATATGCAGTAATATGCTAAGCAGCTTTCCTTATTCCTTTTTTTACTTATTTACTTAGATGAAGCTGAGTTAGTAAATAAGTACATTATACTATGTGTGATCATGTAAAGTGTAGACTTTGTTGTCTTTGTGAGTTTTTCATTTTATTATACAAAAGATATGAACATTTATTTATTAGCATAGCTTGAATTCTGCTTTCAGAGTTAATCCTTTTAAACTAGCAGGATTTGCATGCCATAATCTAACCAGGTATAGGTTATATATATATATAAACTGCTTCTGGAGATACAGGCACACGCTTCAAGCTGTTTTCTTGCCCAGGTGCATTAGGTGAGGACTTCTCAGATATAAATATAGACACAATCCAATGCAGTCCTGGGTCTTCTTGAACAACAACAGAATTTAGTCAAAATCAAGGCAACATGCAAACGACCGGCACTCTCCTTCTGCGTCACATCACCATTCTATGTAGACAGCAAATAACCGATAGCACTCACGGGTCTTCTCTAGAAAAAAACAATTAATTTGGAACATAGTAGCATCTACACGTTTCAACCTTTAGCAGGCTCTCCTCAGGATGTTGCGTATGCTTATCCACTAACACATATTTATAATCTCCACCCATTACCAATCCCTCCCCCAAACACAATACATAACATGCCTCCGTGACAATATTAAAACACCATAAAAATAGTAACATTGTTAAAAAACATATAAAGCCACACAATATAAGGGGATTACCAATAAGCCAGCCAAGCTAGACATAGAAAAAACTGGATACATGATATATGAAAAAGACAGCGGTGCTATGTCTATCCACAGTCAGCACAAGTACATTTGCGGACATCTTTGGCTGCCGTAAACCTTGTGAGGTTGAGGTTTACTACTTTTTCCTACAACATATGGGGGTGGACATACCCTTTAGCTCACATGCATTTCACAAGGCAGTGCTTCTGACAAGGGATTTATTTCTTGATAACAAATGCATTGGTTAATGCATACTAAATAATTGTCAAAGAAGCAGATTTTATTGAGTAGGTAAAATAATTCACTGGAAATAGTGGGAAGCAGACATCATTATTAATTAAGAAATCTAGAGTAGAGATTTACCAAATGAAATGATTATTTGCCAAAGTCAATTTCCACACATCTGTGGTAGAAATAAACATGAATGTTTGATGCAGAAAAGAAGCAAAACAGCAATAGGCCCATTTACAGAAACAATAGCAAAGTTTTTTTTTTTTTTACTTTAAAATCAATATAATCACATTTCTAATGCAAAACTACTTTCAGTTCATAGAGCATCTATAGTGGGAAAATTAACTTTTTTTCCTTTCATGTGTTCTATAATTCTTCCCAACCCCCAGAGTGTCATCACTTTCTTCAGGTTCCCTCTGTGTCCTAAGATACACAAATTAGAAGAAGACGTGATTGCATTCCTCTCACTTGTACTGTGAATGAAATCCCTGTGATGTGACCCTCTTCCCTGCTCAAGTCCCTTCTCCCTCCCTGCTCTGTAACAAACATAACATTAGCAGGGGGGAGGGGTAGCTTTGACTGCAGAGATAAGGCTGCACTTGACCCCCCCCTTCTTGATAGCTTTCACTGATTGATGATGGGTCACAAAGAGAGAGATCCTATTGCAGCAGTAAACTACTGTTCTCCCTTCTCTTCCATGCCTCCAGGACAGCTTGCTTTCTATTAGCCACTGTGTGTGTGTTTTTCAGGATGTTGAACTTTTAACTCCTGCTGCACATGATAAACTTGTCTGGTAGCCAGAGTTAAGACATGGAGGAGGTAACAGAGGGGAGGGGGAAGGGGGGAGTGCTGCACAGAGATCTGACACCATGGAAAAACCAAGTCACTGACAGAGGTAGCAGCACATAGTATGATTTTTAACTTGGCAATATGGCAATTTGTGTTTTTCACTATAGATGCCCTTTAACCCGTCTGACCTAACGTGTGAACCATGAGGTCAATTTTGTTGTATATTTACATTTAAAATGATAAATACATTTTTCACTGTCTATATTCAAAGGAACCAATTTTAAAATATAATGGCAGATCTGCTCTTTGTGTTAAAGAAAGAAGAATATTAGTAAATTATGATGGCTGTTTGCAGCTGAGTAACATTTGTTGGCATAATGCACAATTTCCAAAAAAAAATCCTAATTGTTTATATGACCCATATTATCTCAATATTTAAAAGGGCACAGCTGCTATCTGAATGAGTGTATTTGTTTGAATTCATTACTTTAAATATACAATTTCAATAACTCACTTGCTCTTGCATAAGGTTCACATATTAAGAGCAATAATCCTGATTTACAAGTAACAAATGGAAGATGTTTCAGCAGTAACAATCATAAAAGTTGTTTAAGTGCCCATTTGGCTAAAGATAGACCCCAATATATATATATATATATATATATATATATTAATTAATCTGTGATGGTAAATATTGTGCCATACATTACATGATTAAACTCAGAGAGAATAAAAGGGATGAATTAAGTCTAGCCCTACACTATATTTTACAAGTCGCACAACCTTAAAGGAATGGAGTTGTAGTCTAAAGAAGCTGAGAACAAAAGCTTAGAAATTCAGATGTACCTATTAAAACTTAAATGAGGATCCCCAGAACCCCCATATTAGTTGGCTTCTCTTAAAGGACATGTAAACTGGGGCAATTCTTTTTTTAACTAATCACACAGTAATTAGAATTAATTACCACCAATTTTAAATCTGCTTTTTCTTTTCTTCTCTGACCTTCCTATCCCTCATTTTTTTTTTTAGCTTTGGGGTTTTTACTTTTTAAAGGGGGTGGGGCCCAGCTAGTCAGTAAAGAACTGTTAATCACCCTGCCCCTCCCCCTGGCACACTACATGTAGAAACTCTCCATGCTATAAAAGTAAACCTTGTTTCTCTGTCACTGCATGGCTAATTGATTCAGCATCTTTGGAATATATTAGTAATTAGCAATGATTAACATTTATAGCTAAACTTTACTGGACTTGCCCTTTAACTAATTTAACCAATACTATGATTTTTTGTCTCAAACAGAAATATGAAAATAAATAAATATAAAAGTTTTTATCAAGACAGGAACCAGGTGTATATGGAGGATTCTGAGCTTTGTTTAGACTACATTTTATAAAAGTATAAGTTCATGTAAAGGACCAGAGTAATATTGCAATTTGTATAATATTACAAATATGTTGCTGGCACATAAAAGCAATCACCTTGAGTTTTGCCTGCCACAAATCAACCTGATTGGGCATAAGCAGGAAATGGGTGACACCGTTCTTAACCTCTTAATGTAATGGGTAATTATAGTGCAAGAACTGCTCTGGTACAGAATTATTACTAAGCATGGCACACAGCAGGGTTGCTCTGCCAGATACTTAATGAATTCAGTGTCTTCATTTGCTTATATGATCCTTATCAGTAAATCACAAAACTAAAATTTCTGTTTAAAGAATGGTGTAAAGGACTGGCCTTGCATAAAATAAAACTAAACTATGCATTACCTATTGGACCTAACATTGCCTTCTCCGCTTTACCATCAAATTGTATTACATAACTTTAAGTTCAATTACCCTGGAAAAAAAACAATTATTTAGTGTATGGGTTCCAAATAAAAGTCCCTTAAATGATACACAAAATACTTTCATAATTGGATGTCACTAGACAGAACAGTACATAATTATTTAACTATTAAAAAATATTTGAAAATGCTTTATAATTTTTCTTCGGAAATTCTGCAGCTGGGATACATCATTATGTCTATTATGCATAAAAATAGATAGACATAGGGGCATATTTATAAACGAACGCTGTTACCGCATTTAAATTACCAATGCTGCGGAAAAATCGCTATTATCGCCATATTTCTAAAGGTGACATCATCGTGGCGATAAGAACTACCGCGGCGATGTGCGGTGGTAATTTGAACTCTCCTCGCCGCGATGCTAGTATTGTGTTGAAGGGCTGAAATCACGACGTACGGGAAAGAGTACTGGGAGGGGCTGCTGGGAAGCTATTGAGCCACGGGTGGTCTCCGCCGCGTGGGCATGGTGTACACCCACCCTGCCCGGGGGTATGGATGCATGTGTGGGTGTGCATGCATGTGTGTATGTGTGGGTGTGCATGCATGTGTGTGTGTGGATCTGCATGCATGTGGGTGACTGTATACATATGTGTATGTCTGTCTGCATGCATTTGTGTGCCTTCGCATGTATGCATATGTGTGTATGCATGTGTGTCTGCATTTATGCATGTCTGCATGCTTGTGTGTGTCTGCATGCATGTGTGTATGTGTGTGTGTATGTGTGTCTGCATGCATATGTGTATCTACATACATGTGTGTATGCGTGCAAAAAATCCAATACAAGAGAAAATTTTAGACATTTCACCCACTAAGGCAAAAAAGCATTGTACATGGCAGACATGTTCAGGCTTGGTTTCTTTATTTTGACATAATCACCTCTTTGACACCTCTTTTAAACCACCCCTGTTTCTTGGCCAAGATACGTTGTAAAGCACCTAACTCATACTTACGGGAGCTCCTCCATCTTGAGACTGTGGCGCTCACACGCTCTGAATCACTGCTCGGCTCGCAGAGGAATCACAAGTTCAAGTGGAAAAAATAGAGCAGGCTGCAAAGGAATTCTTAAAACCAAGGCTTTTATTTCAACATCTTAAAATCAACAGCATACAAACACCATAATGGTTGCAGGGAGGGTGGAGAAACACCTGACATGTTTCGTGAATGTTCACTTCCTGCACTTTCTCACACTTTTGAGGAAGTGATCATTCACAAAACACGTCAGTTGTTTCTCCACCCCTTAATGCAACCATCATGGCGTTTGTACGCCGGTTTGAACACCCAGCACTTTGATTTTGAGATGTTAAAATAAAAGCCTTGGTTTTAGGAGTTCCGTTGCAGCTTGCACTATTTCTTCCTTGGCCAAGATGCTGAGATTGCAATCATCTAACTTATGTCCTTTTGCCTTGAGATGCATGGAAAAATAGGTACACAGCTGAGTCTTGAACTGAGGAATTGGCTCTTCTGTGCTGGGCCATATGTTGGTGCAGCTGCTGTTTTCTCCCCCTAAAAAATAAAATTATAATCATAAATGTTTAGAATGTTTTGTGGATTTACAGGTTAATGTGTTCTGAAAAAAATGCCTCTATCAACAGATTGTTGTAGCCACATTCATTTGTGGCTGAGGACAGAACTGTCTGGTAGAATTTAGAGAATTCAATAAACTAGTTTAAAGATTAATATTTTACATGTTGTAGTATTTGCAATTATCTATCAAAGTAGATGCCCCCAATAATGCATTGACATGGTGAATTACTGGTCAACAACATTGCATTCAATTTTTTAGCAGTGGAGTCCGAGGCAAATAATACTGGTCAGACAGTTATTGGTCAAACTAGAAAATTACATTAACTTTTCACTTTAGGCTTTGTTATTTATGAAATCTATATTAGTGGGTGAAAATAGATCTGGCATGAACATATTTAAACAGTAGAAACCCTCCTGTCAACTGTCTAGAAAGTAAAAATGTATATACCTATAGAGTTAGCCTATAAAGAAATAATGCTGTTAAATCTTCTGGTCTTGCCTAATGATCTGATTTTTTCCTGAGCTTATACTGTGATCCTTTACTGTTTTTTGCATCTTGAGATATTGAATTATAGATATCTACATTAACCTTCAAAAACGCAATGTGCGCGAAGGGCTGATACTAAGGGGTCACTGACATTGGCAATGGTCTTATATCTTACGATAATATAAGTATGAGATTTTATGGATACTATTATCTAGATAATGAATATTAATTCAACTTAAAAAAACAATTGAATTGTATGCAATTTAGAAATGCATTATGCCATTCAGAGTGCACAGGTGCATTATATTTCTCTTTCTAACAATCTACTTCTCTATGTCTAATGGGAACTTCTAATACTAGCTTACCATCTAGAGAAGATTACATGTAAAGAAGATCAGTGAGTTTTCCCCTCTTGAAATGGTTTTCTAAAAATAGAAAATACAGTCTTTGAACCAATCAATGCTTAACTCGTGTGCCATTTTAGGCCATTTCAAACTACAAAAAAAGAATAATTACATTCACTAATATTCACTAAGTGCATTCCCGACCACTGGGACTGCAATTGTTATTATCAAAGTTCTAGCAAGACTTTATATTTCTTATGCCCATTGCAAGTCAGTTTGTATTTGTAAACTCAAAGCACCACATTATAGACCTTCAGCAGAGAAAGTCCTGTTATAATCTCATTATTTAATCATTTTCATTTTACCTTTTTTAGAACCACTTTCAAGGAGAATTTTCTTTAAAAAAAAGTTCTTGTGATTGTTCAAGGAAATGATCAGGAAGTTGGGTCATTATTGTGTATTCTGTAATTCAATATTTAATAGTATACTGTTAAGTATAGTAAAATGAGGCTAAAGATGTTGGACCCATCTTTGTTGCCAAGTTCTTAAAATATAATACATATTAGGCAGCGCTTTACAATACAGTCCATTAACATCACAACCTATCACTTTGTGTGTCAGGAAACCCACGCAAGAACAGTCAGTAAAAACATACAAACTCCCTTTAGCTGTGGCTGAGGGAGCATTTGATTTGAACTCTAGACTTCAGTGTTGCAAGTTACCATTGCTAACTAGTGAGCCAACATGATTTCCACTTGTTATGAAACAATGTATTTATTGGCCAGACAATGAAAATGATGCTCTGGCATTCATAGTAGGGATTAGTCACTATCAATCACATCAGTTATTGGTGGAATCAATACAGATTTACAATTTCAATATTACTTAATTTTTTACATTTACATCATGGATCTTTAAAGGGCATATATACAGAAAAGAAAGTTATTTTAAATTGCCCATTACTGGAAACTATAATTCTTCCCAACCACCACAATAACATTTTTTTGTTGTTGATCTGTGGCCTACTTCTCTAGATATCCAATCTAAAACATCTTACATTTCAGCAGTCAATCAAGTGCCTTGCTCTCATAAACTATTCTTTTATGAGCAGTTTTGCTGTAGCTGGAATGATGACAGAGTTTTGACAGTTGGAATGCTGTGTGCAGGATTGACAGTTGGTTTGTGGGGGGAAAGTCATGTCAGGTGGAAGTGGGAGAGGTTAAAAGAAGGAGGGGAGATACTGCTCCTGAGAAAACTTATGCTGGATTAAAGGCATACAGCAACACACATGCTTCAGAGTAAGTGCTACTTGCATGCATTCATTTATAGATTAATATGAGGTAAAGTAATTTTTTCACTGTGTCCCTTTAAAAAATAAACTAATATATATAATTAACATTTAAGAAATTTTTATTTATTTTTATATTTATTCAAAAGAATGTTTCTTACACGTAGAAATACATAGATCTAGGTAGTCTGAAGCCTGTCAACTTTGAATGGCAACTCCTATCACCATTGGTAAACTACCAAGTATACATTTGGTTCTTGTATTAAAGCCGTATTACAGCACAGCTCAGAATAAATTTATTGCACTATTTTTATACAAAGAAGGTTGCTGTACAATCTACAGTAGCTGCAATAAATGTGTAGGTTCCTAATTTTAATGATTCACATAGCTTGATTTACATTAGCAGTGCTGTATAGGTAGCTTAAAGGGCAAGTCCAGCCCCAAAATGAAAACTTACTTACAGGTAAATCACCCCCCAAAAAAGAGGCAGTTAGGCCTAAGCATAATTGAGCGACCCCTTCATGACATCTGCTATTGATTATAACAGGCAGAGAGTTTATTCAAATGGTTATTTGAATAGTATATAACAAGGGTAAATGTTTACATATTTGGTAAAGCTTAAAACCACTACAGGTAGGTCTTTGTTTGTGCTGTTAAAAAACAGTTGCACAGTAGGCTGGCTTGAATATGTCTAAATGGTGTTAAATATAATTGGAAAAGAATGACAATCTTTACATATAGCAATGCAAAAAGACCAAAATGTAACTGGTCTGTGGGGCATAACATTTTGAATTTCAGATAAATATATAGGCATTAAAGGGGAAGTTTAGTGGAAATACATATACTTTTAAGAAAAAAGAGAGCAGTATTTTTCTATCCTAATGACCTTAACCCTGCCCATTCAGCATTTTGTCTGTGTATTAATACATGCTTCCATAATACTGACTTCCTGTTTGCAGGACCCCTAATAGAGACCGTTATGGTCTTGCCCTTGACCCTGCGACTGTGTTTATTCAGTTGCTCAGTAGAGATCTGAGCATGTTTGTCCTATCAAACAGCCAACCAATAGAAATTACTGTTAGGAACATTCCACGTTAGTGTGCATTCTGGGAAGAAGAAGGACTGTTACAGAACCTGAAATATCAGCTCACTAATGTCAACAGCAGGGAATATGAAGGGGTAAAATTATGGAAGACAGTATGTAGAAAAACTAGGGATGCATAATATAAACTAAGAATTTTTAAAAATAATATTTTCTGATGAACTTTCTCTTAAGAGTAGCAATAGGGACAACGTGTACATCGGTCCGAGAGCAGACAATCAAGTTTTTCCCTTTGGTATTTTAGAAGAAAAAGACCAGTTTACAACAGGTTGCTAAGGGTTGTTGGAAAAGGCCAAACTTATATGATATCATATAACCCATGCATATACCAACAGTAAACATATACAGGGAAATTCAATTAAAGTTCTTATCATTAAAAATGGTGCAAATTTTGCCCCAAACAATCAGATGTTACCTTTCAAATGTTAAATAAGATCTGATTGGTTGAGGCAAAATTTGCACCATTTGAAACAATAAGGCTGGGCACACATGGAGAGACTATTTGTCCCGGCCGGGACAAATGTCCGTCGGTCGCGGCAAATTCGGCCATGGATGAATTTGCGAGCGATCGACCATGCAGCCCCATAGGGAACCGCACAATTGATTGGGATTTTCTGACATGTCCGATCGTCTGTTCGTCCGGATCGCGGTCGGCCGTCCCACACCACGAGATATTTTCAGCCAACCAACCGAAAGTGCCGTGAATCGGCCGAAATTATCTTCTGGTGTGTACCCAGCCTAAGATCTTTTATTGAATCTCCCTGGTAATATTTTAATTGTAACATGATTTTAACCAATTATAAAAAGGTGTTAAACAAACATTTGGAAATTGTGTAAAAATCGTAGATGATTATTTTTTTTTTAACCCAAACATATTTATGTTGTATTGCCAAGTAAATCTTCCTAATACAGGTAGGCATCAGCTGTAAAATCTGGTCCATGCTTTATATTTCCTAAGCAACTACCCTTTGCTTTCCCTGCTCTGCCTCTTTGTTCATCCTGTCATGCAGAGGGGAGCCAGTGACCTAAGAGATGTACAATGTGTTCTTTCACAAAAGAATTTGCAGTCCTAGTTTTCTAGGAAAAACAAATGGGCACATTGAATTGTGTGAGTGGGTGTGTATAAAATCCCCTGTTGCCTTTTTATGAAAGTCTTGAGAGTTACACTGTTTCTTTTACTTTTATCTTTTATCCTCAGATACAAGAAAACCTTGGGAGTCCTATTGCTTTCCTTCACTGTAGATATCAAATCCATACCCAACACGTTTGATACCATGAAAATCTTTCTACTCAGGCTACAGTACAAATTTGGATCTGTATGCAGTTCCGTGTATCTTCCTGGCAGTCTGCCTTACACTGACATTATGGACACATTATCTGTAGCTGAACAGGCTGTACTCTGATCTGCACTTAATGAACTCTCTATAACTCACATCAAATCAGGCAGCTGGAGAGCAAAGCGGAGCTGCAAGGTAGAAAATATAGGGGAGCATTTAATGATTAAGCTGCTGCTTTAAAGGAAAAGCATTTTAAACATAGTTGGCTGCATTTTTCAAAGTAGCTCCAAATGTTTATGATATACAGGCAGGTAAGAAAGGTAACTAACTAGAAAAGGCCACAGATATCTTTTAACATTTTTCTAACGTTGTCCTTCAGAAATAGCAATTTCCAGTTCTAAAAGTAATAAAATGATCATAGAAAGCCAAAGCTCAAACATTTAGATAAAATATAACAAGTATAAAAAGCTTATGGAGTATCAGTTTGATCTTCAGTGTAATATAAACAAGCTGTAACCTTGAAATAGTGATAATACATCTTTCGGTTAAAACTTCTTCCCTCACGGAATGTTAAAAATTGAGGGAGCAATCAAAAACAAACATAGGAATGTATTGAATTCGCTTTTTTATTTGTCTTTGGAGGTGTGGACATTTTCTACATGTGTTTGAACTTCTGAACAGGGAACTGGCCTCCCTATAAAGGCCTATAATGATCGGAAATTTTACGACGGCCATCGTACAATTAAGATCGCTAGTGTACATTTATGATTGCGATCAAAATTGTATGATCGCATATACAATACCATTGCGGCCATACATTAATGATATCCTGCGGTATTGGATGTTTCTGATACCATGGTTTAGTGACTATACCTTAAAGGGCATGCCCTTCCTTAAAACAAAAAACTGGTGACTTCTCAGTCTGGGCAGATGTCGGATGGGGCAGGAAAGTAGACTCTTTACTGGCTGGTGTGCCGCTGGTGCTTACCCCAGCTTCAATCAGGTATGGCACCCCTGATAAATGCCACATGTGCAATAATAAAAGGCATGCATACCTTAAACTTTGCAATATTGTTTATGTTCAACTAATTGGCCCTTGTGGACGTATTTAATATTGTGCAACATTAGGGATGTACTATTAACTACTATTGCTAGTTCTACCGGTCGAAACCACTGACAAAATCAGGTTTTTATGTTGAAATTTTGCAGTTTTTAAAACTTTAAGCATTCATTAGATATTTGTTTCTACCAGAAACTGAAAATAATTATATAGAAAAATGTTTATTATGGTAAAGCACACAGAAGTCAGTAATAATCCAAATGATCTGCTTACTTATAGACCGCAGGTAATAACAACTACTGAGCAATACATCTCACAGTACACAAGTGATCTCAAATCAGCTTACAGTATACCACAGAATATGCAATGAACAGAAGCATAATAAACACAATCCGCAACTAAAAATAATGGGATAATGGGCTTAAAACCAACAGAATAATTGATGGATTACAGCAGCAGACATTCAGGAGTCCCAATTATAAAGTATTGCTCCAGCTAACTATGTATGATACGAAGTGATCATTACCAGTATGGATAAAGACATGGCATACATTAGTAGATCATTAGTACTGCAAAGGGATCAGGATAACTACAGATATAGCAGCCTTCTGTTTGTTAGGGCATTCTAAATCCATGTTTGAAACACAACTTTTTGAAATCTTATAAAGATTAAAACAACAATAATTAGCAAGTAAAAAGTTCTAAAATCAATTTTTTTCTAAATATTTTAATTCTATGTTTGTTATGTAGAATACTACCTGGTTACAAAGTATATTTGCTTAAAGGGCAAATATACCCTTCCCCCCTCCACCCCCCCCTCACTTAATTGTACCCAGGATAAAGACATAAACCACGGGGTCTTCACCACAGGGTCTTACCTTATCCCCAAAAACGAGCCCTGCAAAGTCAGTTTTGTGAAGCTGCTTGCAGGGCTGACCAATGGGAAGACACTCCTTGCAGAGCAGCATTCCTTTTGATTCAGGGTTCAGGGCCATTAAAAATGTTTCAATTCTTATTTCTCATCTTAAAGAGGATTTAAAATAAGCTTGGAATATTATTAGTTAACCTATATGCCTTGTAAGTGGACAGATGAACACTTTATATAAGCATTAAGTTTTATTTAGTCTGCCTGTAAATAATAAATACCTTTTCTTTTAAAATAATGTTTTAACCCATTTTTATTTGTAGCCAAAAGCTCTGTTTTTTATACCTTAAACAGGAAACACATGAAACACATTTTCACTCTAAATACACTCTACATTCACTCTAAATTTAGTTCCAATTTAAAGACAGATCTTTTGTCTACACCGCATATAAAAGTTCCAAAAGCCAATTGGAAAAATGTTCGGGTTAGAAATGAAATTAGCTTTAGCTGTATTAGCAAAATGTCTACATGAGAAAATACACAAATAAAAATAAAGTCCCATGTTGCAAATCACGCCTTTATAAACCTTAATCCTTTGCAATATTATTTCATGATAACGATGGTTGCAAATGAATTGTCAAAGTGTGACTGATATTAAACATGCGTCTTTAATATGGCATTTTCCTGATTTACACAAGAATAAAGCAAAAGTGAATGATGTTGGAAGAAGGAAAGCTGAGTATATGATTTATACAGGCCGCTAGGAAATGTAATACATATAAGGATACATGTATTGTTAACAGCTATTTACATTATTGTTACATATTAGCATTCCTGAAGTATAAAATGTAGGTCAAAGCTACAGTTTCTCATGTACATTGGACTTAAGGTATGAATAGAGTTTGTATGTATTTGTATTTTGTATGTATTTTACTTCTTAAATAGCGCTACATATTCTGCAGCGCTTTACAATTATTTACTCAATTCACATCAGGCCCTGCCCTGAAGAGCTTACAATCAAATCACTTACTACCTATCAGTATGTCTTTATGATTGTGGGGGAAACCGGAGTGCCCGGAGAAAACCCACGCAAACACGGGGGGAACATACAAACTCCTTGCAGATGTGTCCAAGGGTGGAATCGAACTCAGGACCTCAGCGCTACAAGGCATCAGTGCTAACCACTGAGCCACCATGATGTTTCTATTTATTATCTTACATATGATGAACGAATTTCACAGTCATTAACAGAGAGTTTGCCCTTTCACATCAGGCTCTACTTTGAAGAACTTGCAATTTAAGCACATAACATATTAGTATTTCTTCATATTTGTAGAGGGAAACCAGAACACCCAGTGGAAACCCACACAATCAAATGTACTGTAGAACATAGAGACTTTTAACAGATGCAGCCTAGGAGTTTATTAATACTTTAAAGGGCATGTCCACTCAAATAAAATGTTATAATAATGAAGATTACCCCCCCCCCCCAAACCTAGCTTTCTCATTAATAACTCATGCCAAAAATGCTCCTGAACTTTGTTACCTGAACCGGTCTCTCACCGCTCCTAATCTGCTGCTGCTGCTGACAGCTGCACCACTTTCTGGTTGTGGCTGTCAGTAAAAGCATGACGTGATGTCACACCCAGTCGCCTGAAATCCGTGACCAGGAAGTGGTGAGGATGTCAGCGCAGAAGCCCACCGCTCCTGTTTTTGCTCGAAACAAGTTAGAGACAGTAGCAGGGGGCGGCACCAAGATGGTGAGGGATCAGGCCAGGTAAGGAAGTTCAGGAGTATCTTTGGCATATGTTAGTAATGTGAAACCTAGGTTGGGGTGGGGGGTAATCTACATTTTTAGCTAAAGTTTTTTTGAGTTTTAATTGTTCTTTATTATAAAAGGATAAAATTGGCTGTGCCACCAACCTTAAATAAGTAGCAACTTCAATAATAAGAATTTGTGAAGAAAATAGTGTAAATTATCCTTTAACCTTGTGAAATTCACAAATAGGTCTAATCAAATGCATAATTGGTAAGTATGCCTAAGAACCACAAACAAATTATGATGACTATCTCTTAGAACCAACAGTCATGTGCATGTGCATTAGAGTAAAAAGCACTTGTTAATATGCAAGTATTTCTCCCAACAATCTCAAAGGTAATATAAATATGTAAAAATAAGGCTGTAGTGACCTCTAAAATGAATTCCATGCACTCTGTATAATGCACTCCATCACACTCTTTATATAAATTCGTACCCTTTGTAAGTTTAACATGCTTTGCTATTCTCGTATTGTTGATGCAACCAAATTATTTAATAGGATAATTTATCCTGTAATAGCACATTGAAATGCCTTTATAGCTAATGTACATCTCCATAGAGCAAAGCTTTTCGGGGCACCTGGAGCTGTACACAATTACTGTATATTCCTAGGAGGATTATAATAAAAGGTCACAAGGGGAAAGCTTTGAACCATCAGAGAAATAATTGTAAACCAGATCATGCCCTTATCCCTATTAAAGGCCTCACTTGCAGTAGTAGGATGGATCTGGGTAGCAGCAAATGGCATATTCTGTCTATATTCTGACAAATGGTAGGCTTTTAGAAGCTTCCTTTCCTCAGCAAAGATCGTTTTAATCAATTTGAGGTCTGTGGTTTCATCTTAGAACTACTTTATTATTTATTCATTGTCTTATTTTTACACATTGTATTTAGTGTACAGTACACTGTACAAAGCAGGCTAGGATAATAGACTCATAACTAGAAAAATAAGATTTTTTAATTCTAAACTCAATATTCTTTTACATAATTTTACATTGTTCCACTGAACATTTTTATTAAATATACATAATATGGGGGTATAGGATATCACAGATAGGAAAGGTGTATATGCATTTATGTATGTGTGTACTATCTCACTATAACCATTTAAATGACCATCAATAAATGTATATAAAGTAAAGCACTGAATTACATTCGGTACAAGACAAAATATACAACGTATACAAAATATATAAACTTACTTACAGAGCCGAGATTCCTATTTTAATATTGGATAGACAAAATGGGAGGTTAAACCACAGCCCTGTGATTGTTAAGGGGTCGCTATGTGAATACTGGAAGGAAGTGGTAATGTCAGTATAACATCCAATGATGTTCTGTTTTAAAACATGTGGCAGTCATAGCCAATCCCAAAAATGTTTCTGTATGCTACACAGGATGTGAAGTGTATTGTAATGGACATATACACCCTAGCTCCTTATATTAATGATTTGGAAGTGGGTATTGTCAGCAAGGTTTCTGTGTTCGCTGACAACACAAAACTTTGTCGACCATTATAAACTTCAGAGGATGTGCAATCGTTGCAAGGGGATCTAGATAGATTGTCACATTGGGCTGCTAAGTGGCAGATGAAATTCAATGTTGATAAATGTAAGGTGATGCATTTTGGACTTAAAAATCCTTGTGCTACTTATACTATAAATGGCTCTGTGTTAAGTGAATCCCTGTTGGAAAGGGATCTTGGAGTTTTGGTGGATAACAAACTTAAAGGTAGCAAGCAGTGCCAGGCAGAAACAGCCAGAGCCAGCATGGTATTGTCTTGTGTAAAGAGAGGTATGGATTCAAGGGAGGAAAATGTAATTCTCCCTCTTTACAGGGCCTCATTTGGAATATGCAGTGCAATTTTGGAATCCTGTGTACAAAAAGGACATCTTTGAAATGGAAAGGGTTCAGAGAAGGGCAACTAAATTAATAAGGGGATTGGGGGAGCTTGAATATGAAGAGAGACTGGAAAAGTTACAATTATGTATGCTGGAGAAAAGGCGCTTGCGTGGGGATATGATTACTGTGTATAAATACATTAACGGGCCATACAATAAACTATCTGGGGCATTGTTCACCAATAGAACATGTCAAAGGACTCGAGGACATCCCTTAAGACTTGAAGAAAAAAGGTTTAGGCTTCAATCTCGGAAAGGGTTTTTCACTGTGAGAACGGTAAAGCTATGGAACTGTCTTCCAGTGGACGTTGTTATGGCAGGTTCATTGGTCATTTTCAAAAAAAAGCTGGATGATTTTCTCCAAACAAGGAATGTTGCAAGTTACTGGTATTGATACATAAAGTAGAGTTGATCCAGGGAAATTTCCGATTGCCACTTGGAGTCAGGAAGGAATTTTTTCCCCCTTCATAAATTTGGTGGGTTTTTTTTGCCTTCCTCTGGATCAACAGTTAGGCAGGAAATGAGGATATTGCTAGATGGGTTGAACTGGATGGACGTATGTCTTTATTCAACCTCAAATACTATAATATACTATATGCCACCGGCACGTGGTATCAGTCAGTAATAAAAGACAAGACATCCCTGCTCTCTATGGCTAGGAGGATAGAAAGTGAAAGATTGAAGTGTGTGGTGTGTGCCCTTGCTGGGACTGATCTGTTTGGTATGATCCCTTGCACAGTGTGATATCCTGACTGAATGCAACACAAGATCCTGTGTATAAGATCCTGTTCCACCTGTTGGAAAGACATATTATTGGACAGACAATTTACCTTATTGGATACAAACTCTGAGGCAGCAGATAAGTGTGCACAACTTAGAAGGAAACACAATATACATGCGTGGTCAATATTCAAAGTGGTGCACCATAGGTAGGGACCACTCCATTACTACACATGTTATGGGGGGAAACTGTTTATATTTTGTTATTAAATCATTGCAAAACTTACTGTTAAATGTAATTAAAGGGCATGTCCACCCTTCCAAAAAATTTTTTAGGGCAGGTAAGTAATGTTTGGGGCACTTTCTAATAATAAAAATATAGCGGTTGGGGCTGGGGGGACAGGGGGAATATTATATGGAAAGGATTTTACGCTAGGGGGAGGGGTCGCAAAACGGGAGGGAAAGGGAGGGAGAGGGAGGGGGAGGGAGGGGGAGAAGGGCTGCAGTATGCATGCCAAACTTCTCCTGGAGGCCATATAGGAGGCAGAGTCCTATATGGACTCTGCTATCCTCCTGGTGGGCAGTTTTTGGGACTTTGGGGGGGACTACAGGAGAACCATAAGGAGCTGGGATGTGAGGTAAGGATTTTATTTCACTACATGATGGGGCCATTACTGGGGGGATTATAGTTTTGGGGGTGGACATGCCCTTTAAAACTGGTTTATCTTGTTTAAAGAAAGTGCACTGCTTTGTGCCAGATCACCAGAGTAACATACTGTGTGCCATGTTACCCATAATCATTCCATAAAGCTGTGATCTTGTACAAATTGGTGGCAGCAGAGCTGGTAATAACATTTATTCTCCCTGTTTTCCCTGTATATTTGTTCTCTATATTAAGCTATGGAGGCTGCTACTGAAAGTATTGGTTGAAATCCTCCTGTCCTTGTACCTGCAGAGGAAATGTCCCAACTAGACCCAGTAGCTCTTCCCGGCCCAATTGCCAAGCCAGTTTTTAAACCTGATCCATTTAATGGGGTAACTAGGGAGTGGACTGATTGGATAGAACAATTTGAATTGGCCACCTCTATTAATGGTTGGGATGAAGGTGCTTGTGTGCAAGTCCTTAGCCTTTTGCTTAGTGGTAAAGCCAGGCAGGTATACCAAGGATTTAATACTGAAATAAAAAGCAACTATTAGTTATTTAAAAAGTGCTCTGAAGCAAGTTTTTCAACTAGATCTGTATGAAAGAGGAGATAAAGGATAATACTTTGCATGTCCCTGCCCATTTCTCTGGGTAACCTGGGAATGAGAAATATTTGTTTATATGTTAGGTTATTAGGGCAATGCTATTATAATAAGATGAGGCAGTGAGGTACCTCCTATTATAAGGCTCTATTTCATGTTATACTCTGCTTTTAACTCTGCTTTTAGTATCCTGTGCTCCCAAGTCCTAACTCCATAGCAATTGTAAATCTAGAACTTGCTGTTGTAATTACTAATACGTATGAACATAGCATGTTAATCTGGATCCCTTTTAGAGTCAAAGGTCACTTAATGGTGCTGTTCAGTTTGAACTGCACATTGTGGAAAGATTGTCTGGATCTATTCTCAGACCTGCAGGTTTAATAAACTTAGACCCTCTGTATTGTAGCTGGCAGGTAGATGCAATAGGAAAGGGAGGGCAAGTTTGGTAAGGTTCATGACTCCTACTGCCAGAAGTAACCTAAATTATCCTTCCCTAGGGCAATAGTGTAATAGCTATGTATGTAAGGGAAGGGCAGATGGATCACTTGCATATTCGAGCCATTGAGTAGGAATAGCTAAAGCATGAAAAATGGCTTTATTCTAGGATGTATGAAAACAAAATTCTTCAGCATTCTGTGCAGCATGAGAATGCTGGGAGTTGTGGTTTTTAAACCTGAGAAAAGTTCAACACCCATGCTCTGTACACATTCATTAGCCAATGGACATAAAGGAGAAACTTACTGCTAACAGAAAACGCTGAGAGTTGTAGTTCTCTACAACTACAACAGTAATGCTCTAAAATGACTGCTTTAGACTGCTGAGCCACCAAGACATATGCAAAGAATACAGGTACATTTAGAAACTTGATCAAAAAGAAAACAAAAGGCAGCAAAATCACCTGAATGTTTTATATTGCTGGAAGGCTGTCAGTAATGCACGATAACAACAACAGCAACAAAAATACTGCAGGGTAACAAGCAGCTTTCAAAGTCTTATCAGGGGATTCCATATTAGTGAGGAGAAATCTGTATAGAAAATAATCTGTGCATAGAGATAATGAGAGAGATTTATCCAGAGCCACTGGGTAAGTCTCCCCTACGTGATTTTCACCTGTGGGTAAATCCTGAAAATACTGGTTTAGGGGGTGTGGTACACATTCTCGCAATGCTCTTTATGGACAGAGACATGTTCTGGCAACAACATAGAAACCTTCTTAGTTATCTATTATTACATGTACATACATGAAACTTACTAGAGAACAATCTTTAGTAAGACATTATGAAGTGTTGTCCTAATAATGTTAAAGGGCACCATAAAACAAAACACTGGTCCCTTGTTAGTTACCTTCTCCCAACCCGAACTAATATATGCAGCACATTATAAGATGTATTACTAACCAGATTTGTATGGATAATAATTGCCTCTCTCCTGGCAGAGTAAGCTAGTTTCTCCCTCATCAAGACAGTGACTGCTGACATCACAGCCAATGATTGACTGCTGTTTCCCCCGCTACATCCTCTGCACAAGCTAATAAAAATCTATTTGAGCTGAGGGAGGAGGCAGATACCTTTTCCAGAATGAAAGATAACTTATCATCAAATGTCTGGTTACAAATGCATGTAATAAAGTGGTAAATATAGCAATTGGAGTTAAGGGCAGATATCTATTTTTTAATTTTTTTTTAAAAAAAGGGTGGACATGCTCCTTTAAATGCACCAACTAACTATGAAAAAGGAAAAAAATGCAAATCAAAGTTTATAATTAATCAATGTGCGTGATTAACTAAATAAAATGCTGACTACTGGTATATGTCAAACCCTGATCACTCTGTATGCTAATAAGCATTAAGGTGGCTATACACATGCGACTTTCGATGCTGTAAATACACTTGCACAATCAACCTCCCTATCCTGTGGCCAACAGTGTTTGGTTCATCAGCCTTGGGATTGTTCATTCTTGCCCTGCAAGAGGCATTTAGTTGTAATTTTGCTTTCTTTCTATGGCCACGAGGAAGACAAATTTGAGGAAACAAAACATAAAGGGATGTAATCATGCCTTTAAGGTGGGATTTGCAGCAATTGCACACATAGCCACTGTGCCTCCTTTGATTTACTTTTTTAACACCAGCTAATAGTCACAAGGGGTTTATGGTTAAATCAGAAACTACCAAGAGCCACTATAGCTTAGGTGCATCTCAATATATCTCAATATATTGATAATGGTTTTCTGTGTTATCACCTGAATGCTTTTTCTTTTGTTTTTATACCTTCCCTAATGTGTCCAAGGGTGAAACTTAGGAGCCTTCATCTTTGTCAATCTTTAGTTACCCCTAGGTAAAATAAGAATTGATGAGGAAAATTGAAGTGTTGTTTGAAGAGTCCCATTATGTATGGAAGATTATATGATGCTGTAGCTCCTACAATGGATGTAATGTTCCCTGCAGTTAAATTTTCACTTTGCCCAGTATACATACAGAATACAGTGATTTCAGACACTGAGATAAGGTGCTATGGTGAAAAATGTTATTTCGGAGAAGCTGCATATCAGCTTTCATAGGTCATTCATATATTATTAACTGCAGTACAATTTAAACTACTTTTGTGAGAGCAAATCATATACGATATATGATAAATTCTATTTGTGGATAATACAGGGTTTATAACTTCAGTGTTGTTACTCATACTGTGCTATAGATAACCTTTTTTAAGTTCACCATGGTAACTATTTATATGGTTATGTACCAATAAATGTAAAGACATTTTTCGCTATGCTACTGTAATAAGTTCAAAAAAATAGTCCTCACAAGGAAGTATACATGCAGATTGGGAATAAGAGCATGACGGCAATTTGTCAAACAAGTGATCCTTGTAAACAGAATATTACAATTTAAAATGTGACCATTTTCTGGGCTATCTACCTTGCAAAAGGACAGATATAAACAACAGAATTCATGCTGATTATTTTAACAAACTGAGGATTATGATACCTAGAGCACACAAGGTTCATTGTGTACATCAAATTAAGATTTTATGTTATTTGACAGAATGATTCCATGTGATATCAGTCTCTACATTAGATGGAAAAGGTCAGGATTAGGGATGGCCGGTTCGCGGATCCGAACCCGTATCCGCCGCGGATTTATCCCGTTCACGAACGGCGGGTTTTTCCGGATTTTCCGCCTTCCGAACTTCCGATTTGCGGATTTTTGGTATTTTCGAAAATTTTCGAAATTACGAGTTTTCACGTAATTTCGAAAATTTTCGAAAATACGTGTAAACATGTATTTTCGAAAATTTTCGAAAATACAAGGATTTCTCTAATTTCCATAAATACGTATTTTCGAAAATTTTTGAAATTACGAAAAATCTCGTAATTTCGAGGGTATTTTTCATTTTAATGGGTCCGCTCGCGGGTTTTCGAATTTTCGAATTTTTTCGAAAATTCGCGGATCCTCGAGCGGACCGGATTTTGCGAAGTTCGGACATCTCTAGTCAGGATTAGGAATAGAACCATTTTTAAAATGTAGACAATTTTCTCATTAAAGACAATTAAACTCACCTCTTCCCCACTCCACATCTGAATAGGGTGAGGACCTATACCTGCTTCTTTGCAGAGAGTATGTTCCTATTGGCTACATTGTTGGATGCAGAGGCAAGCAGAAAGAGGGCAGGAGCAGCTGATTGGTAAAGTACCAGCTGTGATGACATAAAATTCCTCTCGCTAGGTACTATTTATCAGTAAAATTGTCCATCAATTTAACCATTAAAAAAGTGTCCTAATAAATGCTTTTTGGTAATTCTGGAGCAAATGTTTCCTGCATCTGTGTTTTGTAATGTAATCCTATGGTTGATATTTGGGTAAATGCTCTTTCCTATACATTTAAATGGCAGCATCATTGGCAGTTTGAACAATCCTTATAAAGGTAGCCCTTATTAAATAACACCGCTACCCCCAAAGCATCTAGCCATAGCTAGTGATTTTCCATCATTACAGTACAGACTACTTAATCTGAGGATCTGAACAGCAAAATTTAAAAACTTTAAAAATCCTTAAGCCTAACTTAAAGGGAACTAATCCCGTTCTCACCTGCAATTCTACTAGATACTAGTCTTCTAAAATGCTTTGCTACTATCTTCACTGTTTACAGCACCCCCTCACAATGGTAATTGGTGGCAGTCATCTTTACTGCACATGCTTTACTTTACAAGTTTGCATTAAAGGATAGGTTCACTCAAAAAGTGAACTTACTGTATTTGTTTGCTCATTAATTGAAGAACTGGATGTAAAGGAGCTATGTCTTATCTCCCGTTCTCCAATGATTGTTACAGGAACCGAGATCAAAGGTGGGTAAGCAAAACTTATCTGCAAGCATGATACATCTCTGACTCCTCTGACAGGTCCCAAGTGGTAAGACATTGCTTCTTCCGTTCTTCAATTAATGAGAAAAGGATAGGTTCACTTTTCGAGTGCACTAAGGCTGTAATTTTTGTCTGTTTTTACTAATAGTATTGTCATTGAACTCTCTTAAGTGTTCTGAATGTAATTTTATTATTTTAAATAAAGCTTTCACCGTGTCTTTAACTACTGGCAATAAATCAACAGTTGGCGCTACTAGTAATAATTACGATACTGGTACATTAGTTCAAGTATAACTAAAATTATACCTATCACACCTATCATATAAATCACTCCTAACCCCTGTGTGTACCCCATTCTCTCTGAATTACCATTCTACTATGTAAATGCTTTATCACAGTTCATTCAAGAATACATGCCTGGAAGTCTTGTTACGTTTACCATGTATAAATACCACTTCTATAAAATATATACGGTGCTATGTACAGAGAGCTGTTATCAGGTATTAGAGTCTAAAAGCCGGATAAACAACAGTTTAAAGACACAAATAACATCGGTTGCGGCGGTGTGCAAAACTGGAATCGCCGCAACCATTGTACCCAGCCAATAGCGTCTCTTTATGACGGAATCATTAACGCCAACAGATAGCTGGCATGTAAGAATCGGAATGGGTAAACCCCATTCGCAATGCACAGAGAGATGATATTGGCTTGGTGCATTGCCAAAAGGGGGCAATAGAGAGGGATAATGGCTCCCGGATAATGGCTCCCCATCCTCATTTGTACTGTGATGGAAGCGATGTGTTGGGGCTTTCACCTCCTACTTATTTTATTTTAACATTTGTTTTATAAAGTCTTGTCCTTTTTTAAATAATTTGACAGTTGGACTCTGTTGCTCTAAAACATGTTAAATTAGATTATGCAAGACATGGAAACCCTAAATCCTGTGACATTTTAAAGCAGTTTTCCAATCCTCTGGATTATATATTCTGATGGCTGTCAGCTTCTGAATAACCTCTGTGCCCTGAAAAGCAGGATTGTGGCTATGATGTTTATATACAAGCATTAGATTCCTTTGTGTCTCGTTTTTACATGTTTTGCTGCCAGCATCCACCTTGCCAACAGTGACTAAGGTTAAGCCCTTAGTTAAAAAGAGAAGCACAAAATATGCTGGAAAACCAGATGTGATGAAGTGTTAGGATGTTGGTTTTACAGGTGGCAGATTGTGTTGCTAAAGCTCATTAGCATTACTGTCACTTACAGCTTGGCCAAGCAAACAAAGGAATTCTCCAAGCAGGGACACAGTAGGGCACAAAATAAATAGAAGCAAGATTGCATAGGATTAGAGGTCTTCATTTTGTTTATGAATTTCCAGCCCAAGAATGGAACTGTTTGTAATTATTCTCTGACATAATCTAACTCAGTCTGCAATTGTAGCCATAACATTGTACTTTTTAATAACAATGGTGTAAATGTAATTTATAAAATAAATCAGTAGAAAGTTGGAGAATGGCTAAATTAGCCTTTTCCTGGTTCACATGTAGAGATGGACTAGAACTCGAACCCGAGTTGAACAAACTCGGACTTCTTGAACTATCCTGGACCTGGATTCCTTGGACTTTCCGGACTCGCGGCTGTATTTTCAATAATTAGCGAATTTACGGGCCGTTCGCTAACCCTTGAATGTATCGTTCGCTAACCCTCGAATGTATCGTTAATTTTCTGTAACACTCGAATGTACAGATCATTTTCGCTAACCTTCGAAAGTATCGTTTGCTAACCCTCGAATGTAGCCTTCGAGAGTATTGTTCATTATCGGTAACCCTCGAAAGTATCATTCGATTTCGGTAACCCTCGAATTTATGGTTCTATTTTCGGTAACCGTCAAAATTATCGTTTGGTAACCCTTACATTG
Organism: Hymenochirus boettgeri; assembly: GCA_019447015.1. Lineage (NCBI taxonomy): Eukaryota > Metazoa > Chordata > Amphibia > Anura > Pipidae > Hymenochirus > Hymenochirus boettgeri. The sequence continues at coordinate 130,169,270 of CM033475.1, forward strand.
GGCATAACCCTCGAATGTAGCTTGCGCAAACCTGACAGTTGCCCGCTTGTGTTTAAAAAAGTTTTGGTGATAGTGACATTTTCCCCAGACCATTTCCCAGGTGCCACAGCCATTTACAGTAAGTTACCATTGTTAGTTTAGCTGTAAATCATCTGAAGTTTGAAAGTTCGAAAACAGACTGAACTTTATGAAGTTCTGCCATCCCTATTCTCATGCAGCTCTAAAGTAACAGATCAACTTTAAATCAATGCAGCTGCTAAGGCCACATTAAACATGTCAAAAACAGGGAAGGGCCAGCCAGCAGCAGTTGGCTCACATATTTCTATCCCAGCAGTAGATGAGTGGTAGAGGGTGTAATGCTGCTCCCACCTTATCTTAAATAAGTGCAAATATAACAACATGTTACATACTGTACTAATGCCGGTCATACACTATTTAGGCATTTGATTGTCAGATCTATCTTTCTAGTCTTTCTAGTACATTTTCTGGCCGGTAGTTCTTACCTTCCAACATTCCTGCAATATTCGCTCTTGTCAATTGCAAAATAGAACGGGTCAGGCAGTTCGTCGGACGTGGCGTGAATAACACAGCAGGAACGTCAAAAGGTGAGTATGCAGTACATCGACTCCTTAAAAGAATAATAAGCAGTAAAGATGTAAACACTAAAAATATGTTGTAGCAAAATACTGATACTGCAAAATCAAATTTGTTTTGTAGACTTGGGGATGTTCGCTAACAATGGTTAAAACTGCTGTTGAGCTAAAAGGGAGATTTTTTTAGCTTGTTATTCAGTTATGTCAGTAGCTTGTTAAGACACTGACCAAAAACAATGATTTTTACTTTTAACCCTATTACCACACCAAACCCAACATGTTCCTTCTTCAAAAGTACATACATTCAAATACAGGATATTTTATTAATTCACCAACAAAAAGTAATTGGTTTAGAAAAAATAAAGACTGTAATTGTAAGCTCCGGTTCCAAACATCCAATACAAAGCAGTGCAGCCTCTGCTTGGCTCCTTTCCACTTCCCTCCATTGAGTGAAGAGATTCCCTCTTTTATTAATTAAATGGATAGCATGTGATTTGTACTATCAGATACATCAATCAGAAGAAGAAAATGCCAGAGTCACTTTGTTATCCTGATCTCTTCTATAGAGCTAATGACCGGTGACGTTATGATAATATAACTCCTTGCAACTCCTAGTTTCCTTAGCAAATGACATTCATACTATTGATTATTTAGTAAGATGTACTTCTTCAGAAAACTTTATCTTAGCTGTATTTGCAGGCAATGTTTCCTCTAATTTTTTATACCCTGTGTGCGCACCAAAATTTCATAAAAAAATTTCATGTGTGCAAAATTTTTTAAGTGAAATGAAATTTTGTGCGCTACATAATGAAGTTATGGGCAAGATTTTTTGTACATGATGTAATAGAAAGCTGTACAGTATGCAAACTTTTTAAAATTGAAATATGTATCAACATCAATAAAACTAAAAGACTTTGTGTCTCACTGTATCTATATGTGAGTGTCTGTATATGTGAGTGCCTCTGTATATGTGTATCACTGTATATAGTAAAATAGTCGTTGAGGTTGTATCAAGACATACGTCCATCTAGTCCAATCTTTGTGTATGTAAGAGTGTCTGTATATGTAAAAGTGTCTGTAACTGTTAGTGTCTCTGTAAATGTAAGAGTATCTGTAAATGAGAGTGTCTCTGTATATTTGAGACGTTCTGTAAATGTGAGTGTCTCTGTATATGTGAGAGTGTCTTTAAATGTGAATGTATCCATATATGTAAGTGTCTATATATGTGAGTGTCTCTATATATGTGAGAGTGTAAATGTGAGTGTCTCTGTATATGCGAGAGTGTATGTAAATGGGAGTGTCTCTATATATGTGATAGTGTCTGTAAATGTGAATGTCCCCACTGAAAGTGTCTGTATATGTGACTGTCACTATATGTGAGTGTCTGTAAATGTGAGTGTCTCTATGTATGTGAGTGTCTGTAAATGTGAATGTCCCTACTGAAAGTGTCTGTATATGTGAGTGTCACTATATGTGAGTGTCTGAATATGTGAGTGTCTCTATATATGTGAGTGTCTGTAAATGTGAGTGTCTCTATATATACGAATGTCTCTATATATGTGTGTGTCTGTAAATGTGAGAGTGTCTGTAAATGTGAGTGTCTCTCTATATATATGTGAGTGTCTATAAATGTAAGTGTCTCTATATGTGAGTGAATGTAAATGTGAGTGTCTCTATATATGTGAGTGTCTGTAAATGTGTGGGTCTCTATATGTGATTGAGTCTGTAAATGTGAGTGTCTGTAAATGTGAGTGTCTCTATATATATGAGTGTCTGTAAATGTGAATATAAGTGAGTACCTGTGTGTGTAAAATAAACTGACAAATCCCCCACTAATCCCCTTCTAGAAACATTCCAAGGGACGAAACAAGTAAACAAGTTCACCGTCACCACATAACTTCCTGACAGATAGCTAGCACATGATATTGGTAACAGGCACAAATACTGTTCCCCTGTCCCACTCCTCCTTCCCACCCCTCTCCCATACCTTAACTGTACTTCTGCTGAGCTGTTATCCTCCCCCATTTACCTCTGATCTGGTATGGAATGCAAGTAGCCGGCAGCTTGGTGCTCTACACTCGATCGTGAGTGCAGAGCAGTGATTGATAGAGCAGGAGTTTGAATCTCCCGCTTACTCTGCAGTCTGCTCTCGTGATTGGGTAAGAGAGGGATCACACTTTGGCTGTGGAGGGTTCGGCCACTTCAATTATTTAAAAAAAAAGAAAAAACTTTTCCCGGACCTTGCAATTTTGTGTGTGCATCTTTTTAGCCCCTGTGCACTCCTCTGAAATGTAGTGTGCGCGCGCACACCTTACAGGGAACACTGTTTGCAGGTAACATAGATGTCTGAATTGACTATTAGACTGGATTAGACTGGCCACCACCACCCACATTACATGCTTATTTTTCTGTGATTTCCAAAGTTTTTGCTAAAAAACTCTAATTTTAAAGGGCATCTATACCAAAAAATAGGTTGTTTTAAATTGACCATAACTGGAAACTATAATTCCTCCCAACCACCAGATATCCAATCTAAAACTTCTTATATTTCAGCTGTCAATCAAGTTCCTTGCTCTCAAAAACTATTCTTCTGTGAGTAGTTTTACTGTAGCTGGAATGGTGACAAGTGTTTAGACAGTTGGAATGCTGTATGCTGTGTGCAGGCTTGACAGTTGGTTTGTGGGGGGAAAAGTCAGGTCGGATGGAAGTGGGAGTGGTTAAAAGAGGGAGGGGGGATACTGCTCCTAAACAAAATGTGCGCTGGATTGAAGGCATGTAACAATACACACGAATCAGATTAAGTGCTACTTACACGTATTCAATTATAGATTAAGATGAGGCAAAGTGTCCCTTTAAAAACAGCCAGCGCCTGTAAAAAACAAAAAAACTCTTGAACAGCCCTGCACACCCCCTAAAAATTTAGTGAGAGTTTTTTGGCTTCAATGCCCCTGCTTAACATGCAAATAATAAAGCATTCTGGTTAATTTCCATGGTTGCTCTTTAGTGTAGTTAATGTACCAGTTGGGCACAGCATACTACAGAGTACTTCAATGGGTTCATGTATCTTGTAATAGTAAACATATGGATCCCTACAGGAAATGCTAGTGGAGGCAGCCATGGATTTCAGTTTTCTTCAAGATAATAAAATGCCACCATATTCACAAATATTAATTTTCAAATGAGAAGTATTTTATCTTTACCCAGAAATATGTAGTTTAATGCTGCTGATTATAAAAAGGGGTTAATAAAAGCCATACACCTCAGGATCCTTTATAACTAGCTTCTGACACTTCTCTCTCCTACTAAGCATTTTTATTCTGATTAGTTCATTCACTGTTATTTCCCCTGCAACCAGAAAAGCACTTAGAGGAATTCCTGCTGGAAGCTCAGAAAACGGAGAGAAAATTAGCAGCAATGTAGCATGTTCTGCCAATCTCGAAAACAGCTGCACTTGAGCCCAGCAAAAATAATAATGCACAGAGCAATTAGTGTAATTAGCATTGGCAAAACCCAAGCCAGACACAGCAGTGGGTAACTGGGACCCTTATTAGATACTCTGACGAGTCTAGTTTTATTTCCCTCCCTAACTGCTGCTGAAAATGGTCCCTCAGATAAAAACATAGGTGATTGAAAATATTAAGGGAGTTAGCAAGCTTTATGCATTCCCACATTATATACTTGGATATGCACTCACTATATTATAGCAGTAATTAGTAATGCATAACAACTCAATTAAAAACATGTATTTTCTGTAATATTACATCTGATCTTGAATTATAATAATTTGCTATTTTCAATCAGAACATCAATTTGGTAATCCTTATAACATTGTGGATAAATGAATGTTAGAAAATCCAACAGCATGGTGTAATTCACTGTTTTGTTCAACCCTGTAACCCAAAATAGCCAATCAAAATTTGGATAAAAATCATTATGCACTGGTAACACTAATAAATGGCTATAAAGCTTTTAACAGAGCATGATTTTTCATGATTGTCTGTATCCCAAACAATGATGATTTAACATCAATATGATGTGTTTTGACTCTATACAAAAGCAGTGTGGATTTGTTTTGAGGGAGGGAACTTCCTTTTAAACAATCATATTTTTTTCTTAATGGGAAAAATCAGTTTAAAAAAACTCTTTTTTGTGTAGTCTAGTTTCATTTATTAAACTTATTGTAAAATCAGTTAGCTTATCATTTAACATAATCTCTTTGGGGTCACAACTTACAAGTAGAGATGTTCGAAACTGTTGAGTTTCGATTGTCGAAAATCGTCTACTTTCGATTTTCAAAAATTGTCTACTTTCGGTTTTCGAAAATCATATTTTTAGAAAATCGTCTACTTTCGATTTTCAAAAATCGTCTACTTTCGATAATCGTCTACTTTTGATTTTCGATAAAAATGGAAAATTCAAAAAATCCAGGTTTCGTGAAATTAGGGAGTTCCGAAAGTTTTGTTGGGACTTCGAAAACCCTCAGATTCCATTTGAAACTGGGTTGCATTGAAACCCACATTACATCTCTACTCACAACCAGAGTAACAGAGTAATAGTGAGATGACAGTGAATACTAGGATTTTAGAATGGTCTTCACTTGGATTTGTCTTTATGAAACTTTTGTCAAATGTTATAAAAAATCCCCACATATATTATTGAAATAGCATTAGCAACTTGCTATATGGTAACTTCTGTGGCATAGAACATGGATTTAATTGCAATGCACTGCAGCTTGTGTCATATATAAATACTTATGATACAGCATGATAGGCATCTAGTTCTGCAAGTAAAGAAAGGGTGTCATGTAAAGAACTTCCCCCAGTGTACTCAGTGACTGATAAAATGTATACTGATACAGGAAGTGTTTTGTTAAAATTTGTCTGTTAATTACACTTTGTATCCTTAGCATTGCTGCACAAGGCTGCCACATTATGAAAACTGGTAACAAGTGTTGACTTCCTCTATGGTTCTTTGTGCTGTAAAAAGGTTAAATTACAACTGCAGAGAACATGCATTCTAACAATTGGTTACAGTTATGCTGATAATGAGAAATTGCTGCAAGCAGGACAATTTAAACACATGTAGCCTCTGTCATGCCACTGTTTCACTCACTATATTTACATGTCCATGGCAAATGTGGCTACTACTGTAGATCTCTGCTTTGGGGAAGTGTTCTTTTGCAGATGTAGCAAAACCTTCTCAATGGTAGCCTGACCTGCAGTTAGTCCTCAAAAGAAAAATCTATCCAAAGTTACAGTAGTATAAAGCTTTTTTTTTCCTTACTAGTAGTAAATGTGATCTGTGACATCGCCAGAATTTTGAGATCTGCCAAATTTAAAGGACAACAATACCCCAAAAAACGTACTCTTATTTACAACTGTGCTGCACTCCCTTAAATATCACACAGCAAAAATGAGTGCTAACAGCCCGCCTCCTAGATGGCCCAGGGCCATCGTTAACATATCACCTGTCATTGGCTGGTGGGAATGTCTGTTACAACCTTTCTCCTCCTTCTCTGCCAGTCAAACAAACTTGAAATGTCCTGTTGCTAGAATACAGCCTACATAATTAAGCTGATCAATGGTGGGTGGAAGAGTGTTTTCTCGCATTCTAGCTTTGAATGACAGTTAGAGGCAGACAGAATCGTTACACCCCCTTCACAGCATGGCTAATTGAAGGCAAAGAGAGGCTCAATATCAGGGAAAAAAATGTATAGGGAGGGCTGCATACCTTAACTCTTTTTAAAGCAGTTATTTAAAAAAATGTATTGAGGCAATAAAGTTATCCTTTAAGGTTGGAGCATGCTCACTGCTGGGACGGAGCTTCATCAGCTGAATCATTATCCCCAACCCTTAACTTTTAAATAATTTTTAAAGCTAGCCACAAGCCTGAAAATATTATTTTTCTTTCCCTAAGTTGCCAATAGGTAGAGGAAATGATAGAGAATGGTTTCAGGTCTATAAATAGCTTCAGAAAAGATTGATATTCGATGGGTGGGGCATCCTACACAGTACATGTTACTGTCACAGAGACCCAGACAGACAGGACAGACCTGGAATGGTAACTTTAAAAGTCTATAAATTAAGATCCAGTGAAGCTAAAGACAGAAATCATTCTAGGCTTGTTTGAAAGGTATGAAAGAGCTCTGTTAAATAGAGAGCACTAGTATGGAGATCACAGTTACCCATTACCCCTAAGTTATTTGCCTTTCTTTTGTTATCTTTCCTTTTAAGACTCTTGATTGATCTTCTAATTTGGGATTTCCCTTTATAAGCCAGCAAGATGTTTTCAAAAATTTGTTAGTGATCATTATTCACCTGCCTGCATAGAATCATATTGTGCATGTGCAGTAGACTGGAGATTGAATACCACGGTGGAATATATTTTTATCCCCATACTGGTAATTTTCTTTTTGTATTATAGAAAATGTCTCAGCCAAGACAGGTTGTGTGGCAACTACCATTCTTGCAAAAATTCTCTGTAAATGCAGTAAGTTCCAACTTTACAATGTAATGCTATATAAAGGAAACTAAATTTAAGATAAATTTAGTGAACACACATTTTCAATTTTCTATTTAAATCAACGGTCCATGTTGTGTTTTTCTAAATCTGGCCCTACACTTATTAGTCTGGCCCTACACTTATTAGTCATCTGGCCCTACACTTATTAGTCTGGCCCTACACTTATTATTCATTAGTCTGGCCCTACACTTATTGATAGATTCTACTTTCATCGTCAAATCAATAGAATGTCTGTAGTTTTACCTCTTGACGTTCCAGCAATGTTCCCTGTTCTGGACCATTCATTTTGTGCATGTGTATTAAAGAAAATTCATGGTTTTAAAATTTCATACACGTTCTGGAATGGGCATGAATGTTTTGGAATGGTGACCCAATGAGATCAGTATACGTATATGATCTCACTTGGGTGCAGAGTGCTATTTCAGTATAAAAACAAAGGGGGAGATACAATATAGCCCATTTCCATCTAAAACCCACGTTAACCCGAAAAAGTTAACGTGGGTTTTAGACGGCTTTTAGAGCACAGCGGAATGTTTTTGGAAATAGCGCAGTGCCAACGATCCAAAACCTGTAGCATTAAGTTTTTCGCTACTTCGTAGCGTGAAACCTAATGCTACGGCTTTTGGAGCGTTAAAGTGCCGCTACTTACCTTAGCCCGATCCCGCAATGCAATAACTGACGTAATCTCGTTTACGTCAGTTATTGTATTGCGGGGTCGAGCTAAGGTAAGTTACGGGAGCCCAGATATTGAATCTCCCCGAATGTGTAAAGACAAGCAGGTAAACTGCAAGCAGATAAATAAAATGTGTATGATAAGATAAAAATGTGTCTGATATTCTGATCAACTCAATGTTTAAAGTTGAATTACTGTAATATCAGGCCAGCATATGGCAAATGTCATGGGCCTGTGTATGTGGCTTAGGCTGCATTTATTATAGAAGCATTTCAATAATAAATGCTTACATAAACTTAACCTTTATTGAGGAATAGTTATAACATGCAATATGACACAATTATTAAAGATATTTATGTACGGGCCAAGGTCTGGTCTGGACTTGTGTGAGGGAGACATGGGGCTATTTATGCAGGTATGTGTACTGAGCATTCTGTTAGAGATGCACAGCACCAAATATTTATATTCTAGTGGTATAAGTAATAAAGTTTGGATTTACACAAGTGTGTGTGTGTGGGGGGGGGGGTTATCTAGATATGTGAACAGTTTTTATTAATATTGTTTTTTTACATGCCTTTAGCTACATTTGTTACAGAAGCACTTGGATGCCTGTACTGCTGATTTGTTATTTAAACAATAGTGTAATTTTTTTTAGCAATTACTTGGTCAGGTCACATGTTTGCTTACAGCCTAAACATCTAAACTTTTGAAATGTTGAGACCTGGGTCTATAACTGATATCACTTTAAAGGGATTTCAAGTCTCCAAGAAGACTTTAGACCTTGCAAGGTTTAAGTTTTGGGAGAATTTCTTTAACATATGCTCTAAAATTTTCCCAAGTCTCACTGTTTATCTACTCTTGACAAACAACCTTTAATAGGAATATTGGAAAACTGTGAATGAATGACTTTAAAATGTTTATAATATATTTGTTAAAACTGGAACAGCTCATAAGTCAGTATAATATGTTTTAATTAAAGCCCATTTGACGTACTAGAATGTACAGTATTAGTGTTCCAATTTCAAGAAGAATGATGTTTAGCAAAGAACAGCTCCTGAGAGGCAGCTTAAATCTTTCTATATATAATAGATCATCCTTTTTTTCAATTCATTGTCTTCTGAACTGTAGCTTCAGTAAACTTTTTTTTTGTAGTATACACCACCAAATATGCAAAACGTGATACAAACATTTCATTAATTAACAACAAAACTTGGAATTTATGTAATACCTATTGTATTGAGACATGATGAAATGCAATAAAGGAAATGGAAACTATTTCTATAAAATATTACATTTCTCTAATATGCCATTTTTGTTTTTTTTACCTTACCTTGGCTTCTATATCCAGTGGTATCCAAGTTAAAAAGTTGCCGTGATTGTGTGAATAGAGACTCTATCATGTCAGTTATTAGGAAGATTAGCATAAACTCTAGGGCAGAGTCTCCATACTCCGAACAGAAGGAGTGATACAGCTAATAAAACTGATGTAGTGTGCAAATGCAGATATGAATGGCAGGATAAGAAAGAGCCATGCTTGGGTGACATATAGGCAGAAGGAGGTGAATATATACGGAACAAAGAGAGAATAATGACTTCTTATTACATTGAATTATAGAATATGACTAGACATTGTCTGATTTCCAAGAAAAAGTATTTGTGCCTTGAATAAAAGTAAGAAAAAAAAAACCCAAGAACAATAATTTCACAATGGCAATAAAAGACTGTGCTAGCAATAATAATCACAGTGTTTGATTGATCAGTGTAGTTTCCCCGTTCATTAGGTGCTAGGATTAGTGAGCTAGTTTAAGAAAACTTTCAAAACAAGACAAAAAAACCCCTTAAAATACATTTGAATCAATCCATGTTTATAAACACAAAACAGAATATACAAAACTGGGCTGCTGCAACTGAATACTTTCATAGTGATGAGTAGGAGGTGATTTAAAGGGTCACTTTACTGTAAAATATTGCTTCTTTATAAATGAATATAAATCACAAGCACTTGCCCCTATCTCCTTTTGTAACTCACAAGCCAGGATAGCCAGCGTAATAGATAGCAGCTGCTCTGCTGCTAACAGCATGTCTGTCTCCCCCTGCTCCTATCTCCTTGTGATTTATACATTAATTTTTAAAGAAATCATTTTTTTAGTGAAACCTTAACTATTTTAAATGTTTTGTTTATCCTTATAACTGAAGATATGGGTGAACAGTCAGCCAGCAATAGTTGATTTGATCTTGGAGAATGAATACCCTTCTGTGGGCTTGTTTCCACACATGGGTTCTACAAAAGAATATATTGCTGTTCTTTTTATTTCTTCTCTTTCATTCCACCCATTTTTTCTACTCCCTCAGCTTTTGAGCTAGAGACATGCAAGTGGGTAGAGATTTATGGAACATATTAAACACATGTGCTATCTTCTACCTTAGGAATCAGAGGAAGCATTTCTGAATTATCTGCAATTTTCCAGACATTTCTCACGCATTCACTTCAATAACACATTGCTGTGAATGTTGCAAATGTAATCACCTCTCTCTTTTCATTCTTTTTATTAGATACAACTGATCGTAAGGTATGCTGTCTTACATTGTGTCTCTGATACACACACAATCTAAAAATAAAAGTCCTAAGAGCATAATAATAGAAACACATGTATGTACTCAGTGGAGGTTAAAATGGACACAACTTTCACATTGCACATAAAGCAGATTCAGAAAAGCCAAATAACCAAAAGTAAACCTTACAAATCTGAAACAATTGCATTATTGTATGCTATATACGAAATGCATATATATAAAATGCTATATAAAAAGAGTTATGCCAGAAAGTGCTAAATGCATAAGTGCATATCTGTGCATAATAGGTTAAGTAAAGCAGCATAATATAATAAAAACTTCTTACTAAAATACATGTCTTACGTATAACAGTATATAAAACCTACTAAACAGTATGTGTTAAAAGCACAAAGTGCTAAACAAATTAGCAACATATAAGATACAAAAGAATAAGTTCCAAAAAATCTTCACTAACCGGAGAGCATCCTCAATCATTCTAATATTGAATTTATATATCGAAGCTATCATTAAAAGACTATATTACACTAATATTAATAAAGGGATTTTATCTGCTAAATGTATATTATATTAGCAACCACTCCAATATCTCAAAAGATAAGCGATACCGAGGTATATCACACTAATTTCTCAATATTCTTAATTAAATAACCAATCCCACCCACTATGTCTATTGGCGATCTTGATGTCAATCCTAAATCTAAGAAGAAACTCATTATGGGAGCCAGATTAGGTATATAGGCCGGAACTTTATATTAACCATAAGGGTATATCTGTTTAGGGTATAGAGGGCAGTTAAAGAAAACAATGATAGGGAGAACTGTTCATTTGACCCTCTAGGTGCGCCTCGTGCTGAAGTAACAACTTTCCTCTCTCTGAGGCATTGGGGATATATATATATATATATATATATATATATATATATATATATATATATATATATATATATATATACACCTACAGTCCAGAAATTACAAAGCCAAGCAATAAGTGACCATCAAACCAGCTCATCTGTCTTGATCACTATGAATGACAGCCAAATGAAGTAGGTTTGCACTGAAAGGTCAAATGAAAAATGCTGCATAAAGTTTCTTTGCAGGTGGTTTTGCTTTGCAGGTAAATGTGAAAATGCCATTTAGTAACCGCTCTGTGATTTAGATACTCATGCTAAATTTCAGGGCAATATATTGCAGCACTTGCAGTGCTACCCAGAGAGAATAACATTTTCTGTTTATGGTTTGTCTATAAGTGTTTTGTCTTCATTATTGTCTTCAAACTAATTGCCTAGTTATGTGGTTGCACAGGAGAAAAAATGCAGGATCTGCTTATGTAACCTCAAAGAAAAACAATTCATCCACGTGGGAGGGACAAAGGCCTTTCGTACAGAAATTCAACACCTTTAGAACCTTCAATTATGCAAGCAAAAAAAGCTCATTATCTTTTGATAGACCATTTAAACACATTCAAGGTAAAAGGGTGACTCTTGTTTAGAAACATAAGCAGATCTTGTTATTGTGCAGAAAATATTGTAGTGAATCATACAACGAAAGCTGTTTAGTTTTGTATTGCTTTTAAGGTTTAATTGATTTCAGCTATTGTTGAAAATGTTTTCTTAATTGCAAAATAAATTCTGCTTATTTTATATGAATTCTGAAGCAAATCTAAAAAATCATCATGACATCAGAATTATAGTGTACACAGCTGTGTTCACTTTCAACAGTGGTTCTGTGCACAGCTATTGTAATGTCTTTCTTTATACTTATGATAATCTAATGTAGGTATGCTTGTATAGTGCTACCACATCAATGCCATGCAAATTTCAGATTGATGTATTTGACAAGAATGACTAGCCAAGTAATAGTGTATGGGAATGTTTCTGTACCTAGGCTTCTGACACGTGACACTTTTAGGGCTTATATATGTGAATATTAAATGTATTAATATGACACAGCAATGGTAATTTTTTAAAGGGAAAGTTCAGTGTAAATACATATACCTTTAACAAAAAAGGGCAGTATTTTTCCATCTTAATAACCTTAACCTGCTCATTCAGCATTTTATCTGTGTATAAATAAATGCTTCTAAAATACTGACTTCCTGTTTGCAAGACCCCTAGTAGAGACCATTATGGTCTTGCCCTTGACCCAGCACCTGGGTTGATTTAGTTGCTCAGTAGAGATCTGAGCATGTTTGCTCAGATCTCCAACCCATTCAACAGCCAATCAGTAGCTGTTAGGAACATTCCACATGAGTGTGCATTCTGGGAAGAAGAAGGACCATTCCAGAACCTGAAATGGCAGCTCACTTAAGTCAACAGAAGGAGATAGCAAGGGGTATAAATTCAACTGATTTTTCAAAATGGAAGAGAATACGTAGAATAACTAGTTATGCTTAATATAAAATAAGAATTAAAAACAATGATATTTTCTACTAAACTTTCCCTTTAATGAGAACTCAAAACAATGGGTATTAAAACCAACTTGGACACCAAAATAACATCACCTAAAATTATTGGTTTTAACATTTTTTTTATTGACAGAGCTGAATTGTGAGGAACGTTACCCATTATTTTCTTGACCATCTTTTATTGTAATGATACATCATCCATTTAAACTAACAGTTGTGACAATTCGATGTACTAACATGAAATTAGGGAACACAAACCTTATTGGAGAAAATTTTAAAGTGGACATCAGCAAAAATTACATAATTTAGGATTTGATTACTGTGCCACCTGTGAAGTAAAAGATTCATAAAATGAAATTATCCTGATATGATAAATTAAACTTTTGTTATATTTATATATCTCCTTGCGGCATAGAAGACAAGGTCCGTCGGGACCTGTCAGACTAAGCGCCGGGGGAGCAAACGAGCGGGTAAGTTTCTTACCTTCTCTCCTGGCTTCTGTTTGTTCTATTGAAGAACGGAAGGTAAGGCACAGCTCCTTTACCTCCCATTCTTCAATAGAACTGGATTCCTAAAAGTCAATATTATGAGTGGAGATACCCTTTAATACACATACTGCAGTTCTGGTTGATCCAAGAAAACTTTTCGATTGGGAGTCAGGAAGGAATTCCCCCCACCCCCCCATTTTAGCTGAGTTTTTTGCCTTCCTCTAGATCAACTGTGTTAGGTAGGGTGAAAAAGGAGGGTGAAAAGGTTGGACTTTATGGACGTATTTCTTTAATACTAAATTGCTGTGTTAGATTTTTTTTTTTTTAATGGTTGCTTTAAACAAACCCAGACTACAACAACTTTGCCTATATTGTTTGGCATTTTTAGGAAAGACTATGAAATGATTTTTCTTATATAAACAAAACATTTAGAGTAAGTGAATTGATTACCCAAAAACCTACTGCAAAAAAAATCTGGTGAGTAATTCACAAGACAAGTTTGGTGTTGATTAATGGACATATGCATATTTGCTGTGCTGATTTTGTGAATATTTATACCAAATCAGTAGGAATATAGCATTTTAAATCAATAAGAATTAAATTACAAATGCATTTACAGCCATTCCCCTTACATACATTACCTACTGATGACACTTGTTATTGCAAGTAAAATATAAGCAGGGTTATTCAATAAAAGTACTTATCGTTAAAAATGGTGCTAATCGTTAATCAGCTTTCAAATGTTAAATAAGATCTGATTGGTTGGGGCAAAATTAGCACCATTTTTAACGTTAAGAACTTTTATTGAATCTCCCTGATACTTCTTGCAATTTGAGAATCTGCCAAAAACGGATATTATGACTGTATCCTACGCTTAAGCTGAATAGTGATTAAATGTCATTAAAGAATTTAACCATGGGCATAACACGCATAAATAAAGGTAACATAATGATATCCGTGTTTCTAGACAATTTTGCTCAAAGATAGAAATGTCACTGTTGATAAGAATTATTGGGAAATGAAGTATTTACATTTTTTTTTATAAATACAATTTTTTAGGGATTTTCAGGTGTATCATTCAGGTGTTTAAGATTATATTAATTGGTTTCCTGTTTTCCCTAAAGGGACTACGTTAAAAGAGATTTTAAACAGATAATAAGAAGCAAACAAGCATTTATGGGGTACATAAATCAAGTAGCAGGGTATCTAGGAATGCAAAGACTGTATTAGAAGTAAGGTATTAAAGGCAATCATTCATGATCTGTTACAGCCATTAGACCTCAAACTATGGCCCACTAGATGTTTAAACACTACAAGTTCCAGCATTCCCTGTCTTCCTTTTGTAGCTGAAGAATGTTTGGGGTTGTAGTTTTTAAACATCTGGAGGACCTAAGTTTGAAGATCTCTGCATTAGTCCATAGGCAGCCGAAAGTAGGTTTTCAGAAAAGAACATGTTGCCTTAACTTGCCACCTGTTGCCATCCCTTTTATGCTAGCATATTTGTTCTGGGTGAAAAGACCTATACCAAGCGGTATTTTGATACTGCCCAGTATCAGCCCCTTGCAGTCAACTTGTATCATATACGATTGTAGAAAAAAAACAACTAGACAGCAGGTTGGTTTTGTAGGAAAATGTATTTTATTTTGAATTATACACAATTTAAAATACATGACATATATATATATTTATTGATTAATACTGTTATTATGAGTGTACGGCATTATCATAAAGTAATATATTTACATGCCTCCAGTCTTATAGAAATGTTAACAATGGCAAGATCAACAATTACTATTTAGCGACATACCAAACAGAATCAGTGCTGTACAGCAGGAACTCCATAGAACAATTTATAGCAAACAAAAGTTAAATAAGATTATTTCTAAGAATATCCACTAACACAATTTCAAAGCAACATTGCAAATAGCTTTTTTATTAAACTTTACTGTGACATCTGGGGGCCACTTTGTGGCTTTGAGCACCTTTGGAAATCTATTGATTATGTGTTTGTTATTCTTGTAAAAAAAAATTTCATTATGGAGATATACAGATTATATCAATAATTATGACAAAGGAAAGCAACTATATTTTACAAAAATAAAATGTTAAATCGCTCTACTCCTTTGGAGATCTGCCAATTAAGTGCCTTTCCTCAAGGCACCACCTTTCTAATCTGTAAGTGAAATAAAAAATGCCAGAGGTAAAAACATAGGTTAATTAAGAACAGCAGACCTTTAAGCTTATCAAATAGTATTTCTTTATTGAGTATAACTGTAATGAGTTTGATAGATAACCAAGTGCACTCCATGGGCTAGGATACATGCAATATTTTGGTCAGATCAGATGACCAAAACTGGGCAGATTGTTCAGTACTCAGGACTTTTGGGACTTTGGATTGCATTTTCAAAGATTATTGAACGTTCAAAGATATGTTCAATGATCCTCGAAAATAGCCTCGAACGTTCAATAATCATCGGAAATGGGCTCCCGAAAGTACGTTCTGTTTTTGGATTTTCCAGAGATCCATAGATCCAAAAACAGAATGAAATTTACCATTTTCGCCAATCTCTAGTTGTTGTATTTCAGTTTAACATGCAAAAATACTGGCCACACAAGCTTCCATTAAACCCATTAATCAATATTATTCTGTTGGTTATGAAGATTATCCTGCTGTTGCTTCAAGTGCACCACCCCTAACTTCTAGGTAAAAATCTGCCAGGCAGGCATGATCAAATCCAATAAGAAGTTATAGTGTATGTTTATCAAGCTTTGTAAATGTAAATAAAAGTATTATTGGTAACTTTTGCTGTCTCCATTGAAATCGATGGAGCTTATCAGGCAAAATGGAGGAATTATTGAGTACTGAGAATTATGTAATTGCTATTACTGAGACCTGGTGGGTTGAGAAAAACTACTGCTCTGTGCAGTTAGATAGATATGCAGGGTTATTCAATAAAAGTTCTTATCATTAAAAGTTGTGCTAATTTATAATAATAATAATTTATAATAATGTATAAAATGTTATATAAGTTCAGGAATCTTGAAAATAACCTTAAAGGGTATCTCCACCCCCAAAAACAAATCATTCAAAGGTACGGAGTCTCCACAAACCTAGACCTTGCTAGTTTTAAAAATCCAAAATTAGTGGCTAAAGGAACTTACAAGACCTCATTCCCGGCCCCTTCTTCTGATCTTCTGCATGGATCAGCAAAAGAGTCTGGACTGGCAGCTGCGACTGTGATTGGCTGAGACTCAGACGATGCTAATCCATGCAGCAAAGGGATATGGAGGGAGGGGGAGGGAAATTGGGGTTCCACTGCGCATGCCACAAACCTCTCAGAGGAGCAGTAAGAGGCAGATACGGATTACACACAGAGTGGCTCTAGCACAGTTTCCTGGAGCTTCATCAACCCCTGCAGGATAACCATATGCTGCAAAAAAAAAAATGGTAGGGATCTTTTAACACTACACAGTGGGCTCAACATTGGGGCAAATTTTACTTGGGGTGTGTGGACATCCCCTTTAAGGGCAGTATTTTTCTGTTCTACAAAGCACAACAGGGGAAAAAAGGAAGTTAAATGTGGAACTAGTCATGATGTAGAAAAGAGGGTTTTAGGTTGTCTGACTTTTGTTGCAATGGCAAAGAACACTATTTTGATCTACTGTGTCGAAAGCAGAGGAGAGGTTGAGAAGGATGAGAATAGAAAAGTGACCTTCGGCAGCCTGAAGGTCATTCACAACTTTGCACAGAGCCGTCTCTGTGGAGTGTGCAGGATGAAACCCAGACTGCTAGGGGTCCACTAAGTTATAAGAATGGAGATAATTAGCGATACTGGAGAAGAGAAGACGTTCCAGTAGCTTAGAGGTTATCAGTAGAAGAGAGACCGGGTGGTAGATAGCAAGACAATAGGGGTCAACGAGAGCTTTCTTATTTATGACTTTCACATGGGCATGTTTAAAGGAGAAAGGGAAAATGCCAGATGACAAGGAGGCATTGAATATGTGGGTTAGTATACCGGAGACTGCCTGATGACAGTGCTTCAGTAGGAAAGAGGGCATGGGATTGAGGGGAAATCTAGTAATTGGACATAACCAAAGCAGGTGAGAGACCTCTGACTGGGTCACGGTACTAAAAGATTCAAGAGCAGTATATGCCGGTGTGTGTTTTATTTGTTATTATTTCTAAGTGTCTTATAGTATTTTTTTTTTTTGCTACCGAAAGTATGTTGTTGATGCATTGTAGCATAAACTTGTATTGGAGAAAGTCAGCCTGCGTACAAGACTTTCTTCACATCCGCTCAGAAGCACGTGTACACCTACATATAAAATGGGTTGTGGGACTGAGCCAGGGGTGAACGAGAATTAACTAGAATTAAACCCAGTGCTTCACACTGCAAAACCAAAGGCCCACACTACATTGATAATGTCTCAGTAAAGCCGAAACCAGTCTGTCGTTGGCTCTCTGGTTTTGAATTTAGCTCGTGAAATGCTGTTAAAACCTTTTATTAGGTAAAGCGTTTTGTAAGGGCTACCATGAAAACATGGAATTTACCCAGAAGTCTCCTTATTTCCAGAATTAGAACAGGACCATCAGTAGAGAGGAAAAGGGTAAGTCAGGTCTCAAACTCTAAGAGGAATGTAGCAGGGGGAGTCGCGGATGAGGGGTCTCTATACCACTGCTACACGTAGTGATAGAGGGTATAAGGTCTGAACAGTGTGAACCTGAAAGGATGTAAATGACAGACAGGGTCTGGTTTTTTTTCTGCAGTAAAAATGTTAAACAGTGTAAAACTTACCCAGATTATTTTTTTTTCTGTTTTGGTAAAAGTATAACACACCAAGACTAATTTTTAGCATGGCTAATTTTCAGTATAGAGATATTAAGTATTAAGAGGCAAGAATGTTTGCCTCTTTATAAGAATGTTTACCTTTTTGTAAATAGAATTAAGCAAAAAAGCAGTAAAAAGTACAGAAATCACCTCCCTGACTTTTTAATATGCTTCTAAGTGCAAACGGTTTAAATAAAGAATGTCTGACACTTTTGAGCACATATCGATATAATAGTATGGATATAATTATAGTAACTGTTAGCAAGGAATTACAATCCTCAACAATAGAAAATAGTATCTGAAAATAAGGAAAATGAAACACTAAAAACCCCTGACACTAATACCTGACAGTCTGAAGAGCCAAAGATCATCACAATGTAATAGCTGCAAGACTGAATTCCAATATGTAGAGGAATACAATAAAATATAAAATTTACGTGCAGGATTGGAAACAATTGGAAAGGTAGAAAGTAATGAATTCTCAATTAAGGAGATCAACATTGTTGTCAAATGCCTGGAAAAGGCTAAACACGTTCCTGAATGTATACAGTTATTTAAAGCCACAATACAATTATCAACAGAAGCGTTGTCCATTATACTGAAATGCAACCAGTTAGTAGAAATGTGTGATTTTATGTTTCTATAATATACACAGGGCAATGATTTTCTAAAACAATAAATGCACATCAATACTTAATATTTAATCTTTTTATAAATAAATTCTTTTTAAATTACATACTGCATAAAATCTCGATCATTTAACTGTGGTTGAGTATAATATTAGGTGTACAAATACAAAATGTTCACAATTTGAACACAAGTATCTTTATATTTTATAATATATTAGAAAATTTTAAAGTAACATTACAACCAATATAAAATGTTTTTTAAAAAATCACTAGTGTAATTAACCCAAGCTGTTTGTTAATCTCTACTATTTTTTTTTTTATCAAATATTCCATTTGATTTATGAAGGGGGCAGTACAATTTAATCTAAACAGTGGCATCTCATTAGCACAAGAATATAATGTTTATAAACAATCCAAGCAGAGACAGTTTTTGCATAAGTCTGGTCTGGGTTGTCTTTCTAAAAGAAGTATCAATTACACATTTTTTAATAATTTCATGCAGCCTGGCATCAGAAAGCCTGGCATTATGGAAGGCAACATGTCATAGCTGCACAAAGCTATGTTAATGTGTGTCTGTGTGTGCTACAAATTTTAAAACTATTGTGAATTTTAAACATTGATTAAAAACATTGATTTGAGTAAAAATGATTTTTTATCATTGTGCTTTAATATTGTAATATTAGGACTTGTGTGTGTATGTGTGTGTCAGTAAGTTATGGTACCTTCCAATCATCTGTACCTTAATCAGTGTTGATTATGTCTGTGATACAGCTGAACACAATCAAGAAACAGGTAAGGTAATCAGTGTTGAGTACATCTGCAACACATTGCCCATTCTAATTTATGCACAAAAAAATTCTGTAAATAACTGATAATTCAGAAATGCTTTCACGGATTCCTTAGCCCACTCCAATATGTCTCCCTTTTTTGGACTAAATTTTTTTGTACCAAGAAACAGAAGGAAGGAAGAGGATAAGGAAGAAGAATAGGAGGAATAATAATAATAGTTATAATTTGTATTTCTATGTTTGTATAATAGTTATAATTAATAAAATATAAAAGCATTAGGTAGACAATTAATGTAGACTATAGTTTCATCGGTTCTCTTTCTCTCATATTCAATCCATTTACATAAAAATATGTAAGACTCCTAATTTACCCAAATGTATTTGCATTTTCATTTAATAAAAAATAAAACGCTTAAAAAAACTGGCATTGCATCTTTTGGCCATTCAAAATCCTGTGTTATGATGTTCAAAGGTATTTGCATGTATTCCAAAGTAAGAAGCCATGTATTTATCTATAAACAATACATATTCACTATACATTTTTGTCGTTGGAATCAAGGTTCTCTGATATTTATATAAGCTTGAGCTAGAAAAGATCCAAATAGAGGTTTCACAAGTGACAACCAATCCTTTGAAAATAACTTTTGGTTATGTTATGTCATTAGAGAAATGAGTGTTTGGAACAAAAATGGGACTAGAGTGTCAAAAACAGTCCCATTTTTTTTTTTTTTTGCAAACCAAAAGGACAACTCCACCCTCATAAGAATATCTTTTAGAAAAAAGAAAAAAATAGCTTCTGGATGCCTCATGGAAACTGAGCAATTTATAAACCTGTACTGAGTCTGTAATGAGCCTGGGTATGCTCAGAAGATGCAGGCAGGGGATTAACATTCAGTCATTGGCTGTGATGTCAACTGTCAAATCCATAACTGACAGTTACTAACTGGAAGAACCAGGAAACAGAAACAGGGGCAACAGGATATTGTGGATTTCAGGTTAGACTTATATATTTCAGATTTCAAACTATAACCTGTGTGATTTACCTGTATGTAAGTTTTTATTTGAGAGCTGGACTTGCCCTTTAAAAAACAACAACAACAGAACAAATATGCACATATAACATATAACTTATGTAAGTATACAGTAATTTTTATAATAGTTGCAACCATGTAAGTCATGTAATGAATCTTCAATCATCAAAGGAAAAAAAAACAAAACAAAGTGAAACATAAAACATGTACCTCTTTGAATTAAAAGTAGATATACCTTTGCCCTCGTGGTTTTGATGCAGATACGTATATACACAATTTCAAAAATAAAATAAGGGTTATTTAGTAGCAACATTCCCATTTTAATTAACTTTTATAAAGTGCTTGCTCTTTTAAACATTTAAAAGCATTCTCCAGTTTAAAAGAAAGATCACATTAACTGTGATATTCTGTAAAACCCACTGTTGATCAGTGCTTAAAATATCTCCTAACCCTAAGGCATATATCTAAACATCACACTTGTGTAAAGATGAGAAAAGTAATAACATGTAGGAACAATAGCCGATAATGTTATTTGTTTAGATAATATTTATTTCAATATGTTAGCTGCTTACTCCGTTAAGAGGCAATAGCTACTTTGCCACATGCATTATTAAATGAGTATACGTGGTCTGCATATTTGCTTCCAGTCTAGACTTTACCAAGATTTCATTCGCTGACCTGAAAGTTAAACATGTTACAAATAGAAGTCAAGAGTTGAGTGGCCTCCTCAATGAAAACAGACAGGTATGTAGACAGAAGTAAGATAGAAGCTACATTAGAAATTCTGTCTGCAGAGTTTATGTCTCTCATAAAAATGTAATTAACTACAGCAAACTTGTAAGGGCCCAGCTAACTCTAATTGAGTGATCAGCACAGTCTACACAGACCAAGCCTTGCATACTAATTACTGAATATTCCAACACCTGCTCCCTAGCACATACCAGGGAATTCAGGCTGAAAATGGAGGGCAGTTGTAGGCCACTGATTTAAATGAGGTGCAAGTTGGGAGAAAAATGTTATTTGTATCTTGACACAGTTTTGGCTTACAAATCCAGCAGTGCTTTAATAGTTATTTCGATGATCAAAATGTACTTAAACGCACTATTTTAATTATCTGTGAAATATTAATTATATCATATTAAAAGGTACATAAACCATAAAAAATATTTGCAAACACTGCAGTAATTGGATTAATTGTTATGTTCATTAAGATTTTTTTCTACTGGTGTGGTGACATGTTAAATCATATTAGTTATTTTACAACATAGTTCCATTAAAAACGTGCACTCTTGAAAAATATAGCCCCAAAAAAATAAGGGGGTAATAACTTATGGGTAATTTAGATCTTCTCTCTCTTTGCATATTGAAAAATATGCGTATAATACTTCCCTTATTTAAATTGGGTTAGTATATTTCCAACCAAAGTATATGTTAACCAACAAGAAACTGATGTATTTCTTATGTATTAGGATTGTACCATATTTTTGCAAATAAAGATAGAAAGAGGCACACTCATATACAACTTCAATGTGCTTTAATTCTCAAGCTGTAAACCACACAATGCTTCAGGGAGACCTCGCCCCTTTCCTCAGGTGTCTGAGGAAGGGGGCATGGTCTCCACGAAACGTTGTGTGGTTTTCAGCTTGAGCATTAAAGCACATTGAAGTTGTAAATGAGTGTGCCTCTCTCTATTTGCATATGTTACTTACCTGCAGTGGCACAGGTTACAGAATGGATCTCCTATTTTTCCTAACTGGACTCTATAATGCATATATAGAATGTACCATATTGTTGTCAATACTATGGGTTTCACAAAATTTCACATTTAAAACTACAAAGATGAAAATGGGTTTTGGCACTAAAACTTTGTTCTTTTGACTCTTTTGAACCCGCTGGTGAATGGAATCTGTATGATAAGTTTATATATGATGTATTTTCATTATCTATTATTTTATGGAGTTTATGAAAACTATTTTCTGTTGCTTTGTTACAAGAATAGCATAGCATCTGAACACAATGCAAAATCAAGAGTATAAGCCAAGGTACCTTTTTTTACCTGAAAAATCAGTAGAACATGATTGATTCAAGTTTAAGCCGAGGGTTGACTTTATCTCATACACAGCCCCATATAAAGTCAGTAACAGACAATTCCTTTGCACTCCAGATGTTTAGAAACTACAACTCCCAGTATGCTTTGGTTGCTGGGAGTTGTAGTTTCTAAACATCTGGAGTGGCAGGTTTCATCAAGCAGCATCTGTTTTAGCCCAACAAGCAAAACAAAACGCTCCTGCCCATCAGTAAGCCCAAAGACCCCCAAAGAAGTTTTTAAAACAAGCTCAATATCTTACCAGATGTAGTGTCAGAAGGTTATTGCAGATTTGCATAACTGTGCTGCACACACGTCTGAGTTCCAGCAAGATTCCCGCGGGACTGTTCTTGCTCCCACCAGTTTACTGCAGTCGCAATACAGTTAGGACACTTTTGAACTGAGTATAAGCCGAGACAATGTTTTTTAGGCTAATTTTTAAACCTAAAAACCTCGGCTTATACTCAAGTATATATGGTAAGTACTTTTATACTCATATATTATGGACTTAAGGGACCTAGGGGAGGTAACAATGTATCTCCAAGCAAGAAGAAGAATGAGGCAGGCTACCGGACTCCCATCAGAATAAAACTTCTTTTTATTTCAAAGATTAAAAGCAGCATTCACAGCGGTGCAACATAGTTCATAGCATATCCTTCCTAGCTCCGCCCAACATGTTTCGTGGCTTCCTGCCACTTCCTCAGGGGCCTAGGGGAGGTAAGTAACTATAGCAATCTCACGACTTATATTAATATAGCTATATCCAGTAGATATAGAATTATGCTTCCCTCAATTGACACTACGCTCCTTATTATTTAATTTGCTTTAGCAAACCCCTCCAGACACCAAATTACGAAAAATGTTACATTTATTATATAGTAAAATATAGTATAGTACTTGACATTAAAGACATATAGGTCCATCCATTCCAACCTACTCTACAATACCCAATTTCCTGCTAAAATGTTGATTCAGAGGATGGCAAAAAAAAAAAAAAAAACCACCAGAATTATAAAGGGGAAAAAAACCCTTCCTGACTCCAAGTGGCAATCAGAAATATATTTTTTAAACTATCCAATGAACCTGCCATCACCACTTAGAATACCAGTAGAAGACAGTTCCATAGTTTTACAATTCTCACAGTGAAAAAAAACCCTTTCCAAAGACTAAGCTTCTTTTCTTTCAGTCTTAAGGGATGTCCACATGTCCTCTAACATGTTCTATTGGTGAACAATGCCTCAGACAGTTTATTGGATGGCCCATTAATGTATTTGTACACAGTGATCATATCTCCTCACATGCACCTTTTATCCAATCTGTTTATATATTCAAGCTCCCCCATTACCTTTATTAATTTAGTTGCA
The DNA here is from genome assembly GCA_019447015.1 of Hymenochirus boettgeri. Taxonomy (NCBI): domain Eukaryota; kingdom Metazoa; phylum Chordata; class Amphibia; order Anura; family Pipidae; genus Hymenochirus; species Hymenochirus boettgeri. The sequence goes on from CM033475.1 coordinate 130,193,250, forward strand.
TTTCTCTATACCCTTTCCATTCCCAAGATATCCTTTTTGTACACAGGATTCCAAAACATATTCCAAATGAAGTCTTACCAATGCTTTGTTAAGAGGGAGAATAATATTTTTATCCCTTGAATCCATACCTCTCTTTATAGAAGACGATATCTTGCTGGCTCTAGCTGTTGCTGCCTGGCACTGCTTGCTATATTTAATTTTGTTATCCTTTATGAGCCTTTTCCAACAGGGATTCACTTAACACAGGGCCATTTAAAGTATAAGCAGCACAAGGATTTTTAAGTTCAAAATGCATCACCTTACATTTATCAAAATTGAATCTCATCTGCCACTTAGCAGCCCAATGTGACAATCTATCTAGATCCACCTGTAACACTTGCACATCATCTGCAGCTTTTAATAGTCAATGTGGATGCAGATTAGTTTAATTGCTAGTTTTATTACTCCTTCTAATTATAATTCTTTTTGTGGATTTCTGCTCTATATAACAGCAGAATGCTTTCCTACATCGAGTCAGTGATTGGGGAGGGTGGTTATTGTTGTTCATTGGATGCATTTTTCTTAGAGAAATAAAAATAAAAGGAACATGCACATGTTGCAATGCAAGCGAAATATACACACCTCCACCCCATCCTCACTTTTAAAAGTTTTCATGGTTTACTCGTTATTAGCTGTTATACATAGAATTCTGCCTTGCAGGTCCATCTATGTCAACTACCTCCCTCTCTCAGTAATGAGACCAATAGGAAGAGTCTGTGTTAGAAGCACATATTTCCATTGTCCAGATAGGGATGTGTTGGACCAGACTGGCGAGGGAGAATTGTAAGTAAAAGTAACAGTTGAAATACCAGAGACCCAGGGGTGAGGACCTAGTATTTTAGGTTCTTACCCTGAAGATTTTTTTTTAACTTCTCTTCCGAAACTTGTTCCTTTATTATGTATGTCGTACATATAAACAGAAATAGGAGAAGCTACGGGCGTAGGTCCTGGATGATAAACATATCAACATACTTGCAATACCAGATTGGACTTACTGACAACTTCATCTTTATTACACAGAATTTGTCTCCAGTTTGTTTCTGCATGGTCCAAAATAAAGTTTGTTCTGATTCATTTTTAAAACAAACATCTTTCTTTCAAGGTGACAGTTATAAGTGTACAGATGAGTCAACACTTTTGTAGGATCAATATGAATTTTATTTTACAAGATTCAAATGAACTTTGTCTTTATTAAAACTGCTGTAAATTGCATTACGTGAAAGCATTTCTACTGTTTATTAAATACTATCGGGCTCATTTACCCAGAGCCGCTACCGCTCTGGGTAAAAGTCCTGTTTGCGATTTAATATCGCGTTTGCAAATGTAGGTAAATCCCAGTAGGGATTTAGCCACTGCGGGATTTTAAGCCAGCTATCTGCTTGCGATATTAAATCGCGAGTGTCGGATGCGCGGGGGATTTTAGCGTAACCCACGCATCCAGGGCTAATATGGAGCTAAAGTCACGCTAACCGGTAGCAAATCGGTTAGCGTGACTTTAACTCCATATATTTGCCCAGCGAGTCTAGGTAAATGAGGCCCTATCTGTTGCAGGCAAAATGCAGGGGAAAAAATGTGGGGAACTAGCATATATGGATAGCTCCAGAGCAGATGGAGCAAAATAAATGTCACCGGAAAGGGAAGATCTAGGGGGAAATTCAAGGGTTGTACATAGAGAGATATATAAATAGAAAGGTTGCAAAAACCTGGAGGTTTCGTTTGACCAGTGGGTTCACAGACATTTACCAGGTTTTGATGCAGAATTTCGACCGTCTAAATAAAAATTCCAAGTCAAAACCATGGAATTTAAACATGCAACATGTCTGGTTTTTAGGGTTAGAGTTTTGAAAATTCCTTGTAAAAATTTTAATGGCAGTTTCGCCCCCAAAGTGTTGACTGCAGATCCGGTAGTTCTGACCTAAAACCATCTTAGGGTCAAAATATTAATTCATGCCTAATAAATATCAGAAACAAATGATTTTAATGAGACAAATTACATTTCAAGGGGCAAATCTGTCAAAATCTACTGGAAATACAGTCTCTGATTATAGCCATTGCAATAATTGAATTATTAAAATGATTTGCATATTAATTAATGTAAGCAGTTATTGTTTAAATCTTTAGCTATCATTAAGCTCAACAGGCAAGTTGACAATTCACTCGTTGAATACCAATTTTTTTTTTACTGTGCAGATAGCTGCCAGATGGAAAATAAAATGTAGCAGGTACTGAGCTGGAGAGGATTAGGAAACACTATATTGTGGGTGAAGTTAACCTGGCTGATAAAAATTCTTGTTAAAGCCAAGGAATCAAACATAATTAGTATGGCAGATAAGACAAAGCAATCTTGGTCATTTTAAGATGCAATAGTAGTTCTTCATAAAGAGGCTTTTGAAGTTCTTACAATATTCTGATTTCATTTTGCTATACATACTTAATTTTGCAGATTGCAACATAATGCGTATTAATGCCACAAATTTAATAATTTAACAGTTGAGGATTATACCACTAAAACTCAAATCTTTCAAACAGAATAACAATTATGGAACTTCAAAAGGATAATTGTGAAGTCTGGCCTTTGCTGCGGTGGGTATCTTTTTACAGTTAAAATATTCCTACATTTGGTTCATAGAAAAGTCCATATAGAAAGATTATTACACATATTAGTTAAAAAAAAAAAAAAAATCAGAATCGAATCCCTGTTTTCATTTGTCAGAATACCATTTTCAGTCTCAGAGATGGGCAGCTCATTTCAGGCTTCAGACAGATTGTGTCACCTTTTCAACTGCTGTTGCTTGGTAACCATCAATGATGTTCTCCTGCCTTTGTACCTAATGCTATTATCCGCTGTTGATTACCTTTTTCCAGTCCATTGAACCCTGCTAAAGCCAGAGAACTACCTTATGCAGCTTATTTTGGCAATAACCAATAAAGCCTTCTTGGAAAAATTCCCTTAATTCATTTAAGCCCGGAAATGTTCAGTTGAGTTATTATGGAAGCATTATTCAAAGTATCCTATGGCCTACAAATTTACTATTAAGTAGTCTATAAGGACTGTAACTATATTAATCTAATTAACACAATTAGATGGGTCGGGGATATGTAAATGTACACTTGCATATGGAATAGGTTAAATGATATGAAGAAACAGTGAGAGACATAAAGGCAGGTGTAAATCATGTGCAAGGAATTCTACGAAAAACATACTGTACAGAATAAAAGTTCTTATTTTTTAAAATTTTGGACCAACCAATCAGATCTTATTCAACATTTGAGAGCTAACATCTGATTGTTTGGGGCAAAATTAACACCATTTTAAATTTTATTGTAATGGGGAAAGATGCTAGTGTGGATCACTTGAAGCATGAAAACATAGACTTTCTAAAACTGTTCAAGGGTAAAAAGGTAGGAAAAGGATACTGAATGTAGAATGTATAAATCAGTTTAACCCTCTCAGAATGCTACCGAATTATTGTATCTAAACTTGTAGCATCTGAATCAAAAGTAATCACAGTAGCTATTAAACCATAGTATAATAGGGAAACATATCTGTTGTATTTGGTTAGATCAACTGGACTTGAAGTTTACTTCTTGAAGCTGTACTGTAGATAATGTAGATGATACTGTACATTATATACTGTAGATGATAACTAATGGATAGTGCTTGTAGTGCAGATGACATTGAACAGTATTTTATTTCACAATATATATATATTGCATTTTGAAAATCTGAATTTGCTTTATATAATGCTTCATCAATAATATCTACTTTACTAATATCTACTTTACTAAATTGGGATAGGGAGGCATGTGTATTAAAGTGTATGAATAAATTACAGGATCATAATCTAAAATGTATGTTTGCAAATGCGAGAAGCCTTTATAGAAGGATAAATTTAGGATAAGGCAAGACAGAGAAAAAAGGAAAGTGGGAGGAGTATGTGTTTATGTTAAAAAAAGAATTGAAGCCAAATTTAAAACAAGAGATAACTGACGATATGGATGTTAAAGTGGAGGCAGAGAGGAGGTGAGTCAACTTCATATGCAGTTGGCAAGGGCTGCAAGTTTGGGGAGTGTGCTGATTATGGGGTACTTTAATTACCCTGACATTGATTGGTGTGGTGGAACTGCCATCACAGAAAAAGGCAATGAGTCAGAAATGAATTTTTTCCCCCTTCATAAATTTGGTGGTTTTTTTTGCCTTCCTCTGGATCAACAGTTAGGCAGGAAATGAGGATATTGCTAGATGGATTGGACTGGATGGATGTATATCTTTATTCAACCTCAAATACTATTTAGTACATGTGAGAAATAGATTCTGTAAATAAGAAGGCTTCCATGTTGTTTCCAGTACAACCCACAGCCCATGAAGTCATCAAGGAACCACGCCCCCTGACCCCAGTATTCACTGTCTTTATGCACAGTGTGTTTTCTACACACCAATATGGAAGTCCCTGAAGAGACTTTGAAAGCTGCTTGTTACCCTGCAATTTATTTACCAGTCAGTGTGAGTTCCTGGAAAATAAACTGCAGGGTAACAAGCAGCTTTCAAAGTCTTATCAGGGACTTCCATATTCCATTTTTTAAAGGATTTGTTTAATAAACAAATAAAAACGAATAAAAACAAAGCTTCCAAATAAATCTGGGCACTCTGCTTGTTCAGTTATGAGTTCAATACCCCAGACTTCTCTTTTTTTGTTTCTATTATGTTCCAAGCAAAAGATGAAGTTCCTAAATGTACCTAAGTGTTCAGCTTAATCAGTGGTGGCTCACCTTGTAAGATGCCAGTTATGGAAACACAAAGGTAACATAGTTACCTTTATTTTTTGTTTTCATTATGTTCATAGTAAAAGGTTCTACATGTACCAGTGTTCTGTATATTATCTCTGTTACCCTAGAGGTAAGAGCTTTTAGCAACACAGAGTAAATTTGCAAGTTGCAGGTTCTATTCCCCAGACTTTTATTTATTTTTTTTTTTTTGCTGAAATGTTAGTATTCCATTTCTTACATCCATGTTATCTATGATATACACTGCGTTACTTTTCTTTTTGTATGTAAAGTAAAGGATTATATCATTGTTAGGACAGGAGCATTGAATGTGTTTGAAAACAAAAAACTGAAATCTCTGTGTCAGGGAGAGGGAGAATCTCTGTGCTGTAATGTGATTGGCTGTCAACTTCTAGGAAGCAAAGCTGCAACTTCCTTGTTTTGATCTGTTGAGCACTACAGAGCATGTGCCTGTACGCAGACACTTAGCTGGGGGTTTACCCAGCTAAGGTGGTTTGTGGGAGCTGACCCCTAGTACTCACAGGTTAATTTCATTAACCACCCAATGGCCACAGCAACAGCAGAGGTGAGACACAGCTTGTTGAATGTTTGTGAATGTGCTCTGTCTATTGGGACAATGTTGTCTGGAGACTTTAGTTCTCCTTTAATAAAGGTCTTAACCATATGTGTCACTATGTTTCTAATCTAAATGTTATGTAGAATCAGACCAAATTCCTCAAAACCAAACCACCCAAACCCATACATTTATACCAGACCCTCCATTGACACTTAAGGTGAAGTGTGTCTGACCTTTTGTTTAACCTTTGCTAATTCTTTTATTACCTACTGTGATCATTCAATCTGTATTTACTTTTTTATTTATGACAACCATTGCCAGAAATGGGGGCATAAGATAAAACCTGTATATTCTCAGAAAGTTTTTGTTCTAGTATGTATAGTGTGCTTTACAAGATTCAGTTTTGTATCATACCTGAGGATGAAGCCTAAATGCTCGTACACATGCATGATGTGTGTCCCGACCCGCAACGCCGAATTCTATACGCGTCAAACAGCCGTTTCGGCTGAGAATTGTCCGTTTGTGTGCGTTCGGTTGGGGGGGCTCATCGATCCGCCGAACACATACACACGGACGATTCTCAGCCGAAAGGGCTGTTTGACGTATGTAGCCATCGCCGTCTTGGTTCGCAAGTCGGGACGATCTTGAGCATTTGTATGAGCCTTAAGTGATTTGAAAACTAGCATTTTAAATCATTTTCGTTAGCCAATTAAAGGTAGTATTTCCAAGATGTCTTCACTTCTATTAAAGTGAGCACAGTGATTGAGCACATATTGGTGGTTAACTACAAGAACAATCTGTGGTAGAGGTGATCTGTAGCTCTGATGTAAGGAGAAGGTGATAAAGGTGCAGATATCGCTTGGCATATTATGATTTGGGTTGCATAATTCCTGTTTAGAGATATAACACTTTATATTGTTCTCCTCACTAGCATTTAATTTAATTTCAAATTGAACCTGAATTTATCAATGTTTATAATATCCTCATCAACACTTATTATTTTACTTCTGACATAAAAGAGTCAATGTTGTGGACTAAACCAGCAGTCTTAAGATTGAAAGACATTCTCTAAATTGCTCCAAAAATCATGAATATATAAGGGGCTAATTACAGAGAGTCGCTATTGCTCTCTATTGCCCCCTTTAGGCAATGCACTGAACTGATGGTGGCTCTCAGTGCATTGCAAATGGAGTTTTCCTTTTGCGAATCTTTAATGCAAGCTATCTGGGGTAGTTGCGTGACACAAAATTTACATAACGTCGCAACTGACGTTATTTGTGTCTTAAAGTCACGTTAACACTAATGGCTCTCGGTACATAGCCCTGATAGTGAGGAGTTACTGCTTAAACCATACACAGAGTGCAGAAACCCAGTAGTCACAGTGCTAGTCTTTGCATACTACACCAGACACACTGCAACTCCCTGGGTTGTCCTATTTGGTAAGGAGGGGGTTATGACTCAATCCACAGCAATCCAGACCACAGTTTCTGTATAGTCCTGTCCAGTTCTTCTGTAGCATGAGTTGCCTTGTTTAGTAAAACTACTATATAGTGCAAGATCAATTACACAGTGATACAATTTGCTCTCTGCTAGTCAAACAACCATCAGTTGAATTTTACCTTGCTGGCTCTATGGGGCAGGGACCTTTTTATTCATGTTACATGGTTCAAGCACTTGTATACTTTTTGATGCACATACTTATTTATATAGTTATATTAAAAAATGTATTTTTTATTTTGTCCCCTTTCTGCATCTTTTTGTATTCTAATATTGTACAGTGACGTGGCCCCAAGTGGCACTATATAAATAAACATATACATATGGTAGCAGATTTTTTATTCATATACTTTGATTTGGCCCATTTTTTACCAATTGTACAATGTAATTCCCTCAGGCAGATAACAGACTGAAATAGGCGCTATGAGGACAGGCTTGTCATTTTGTAAAACACAAGGAAATTCTCTCAGAAATATGATTGATTGATTGATAGTTTTGGGGCTGAAACACCCCCACCCTCCTCCTACAGACTCGCACAAAACAAGCTGTTATTATGCTTGCATTAACATTTCGATAAACACACCATGGCACTTAGAGAATGTAATTACATATCATCACTCCAATCACTCCAAGCTTTAGCTGAGGAAGTGAACAGCAACCCCTTTTCTACTCTAGGTATGGAACTCAGACCTGCACCCTCCTCACAAATCTTTCTATGAAGCTATATTTAAAGCAATATGCATATAACTGGAACACGTTTTCTAAAAAAGAATTTTATAGTTACATCTCTAGTAAACCAAGCTGGCCTCTTTACCCCTCCAATCATGGGAGGGATTTGAAGGAATAAGTTGAGACAATGATCATAAAATGAAAGGGAAAATGGTGGCCATGGGCACTTGCAATAGAATTGGTTTGTTCAGTGCTAAGATTAAGAAATGTTGAACAATGGATTTATTTATATTGTAGTAAAATAAAGCACAGAAATAAATCATTAAGAAAAAAAGATAACTATTCGATTACTTTACTATATTATTTCTATCCCTTATAACAGTTTTTGGGTTTTTTTGCAGTTTTTGGCTTCAAACTGAACCTCATAAGCTGGGTACACACCACCCAATATTTCACTCTGATCGAATGACATTTCAGTGTATGAAATAATGCAGGGTCTCCTTGGCCGGTCGCGACAGGCATTTGTCGTTCTGGCCTGACGGTCTGGGCTAAGGATCCAAACGTGTATACCCAGCCTTAGGTTTTGGTAAAATCCATAAAAAATGCATTCCTGAAGACTCCCCCCCCCCCAAAAAAAAATAAAAATAAAACAACAAACAAAACAGCACTGAAACATTGTTGATTGTTCCCCCTAGTGAAAAGGCCCTTGCTCTTCCCTGAGGCTGAAATATCAAGTTGCCTTATGGCTGTAGTATTCTTGGCTGGCCCATATGTAGCAATGTGCCATGAGTCATGTTTTACAGCTGTTTGGCAGTTTGGCATCAAAAAAGTTTTGTGATTCTTCACAAAGGTTAGGCTGGGTACACATGGGCTAAGATTTGTCCCGATCAACCATTTGCCACTAGTGAGTGGTCGGTCAGGACTAATCACTGTCAGTCATGTGAAAAGAAGCCCTGTATGACACTTCACTGCAACCATTTGTGCGGTTCCCTATCAACCATTATTTACCAACACGCCCCCACCCACACCATACAATATAACCACCGTGTATCAGTCAGTTGGCTGGAAATATTGTATGGTGTGTACTTAGCCTTTGGACCCAGAATGTAATATAAGGCATTATTGACTTAATAAAATGAGGGGCAAGGGACAATTGCAGTACTTATTCTATCTCTGCATAGCAGCTAAAAAGTATTACTGAAAGTAATACTCAGGGGCAAAAGTTTTAAGACTTGATCCCATGGAAATCAAAGCCAACTGCAAATACTGTTGCTGTTTTGCTTTGATTACACTGTACACTGTTTCCATCCATATTTATCTCTGTTTCCCACTATGGGATTAAATGTTGCTCTGTGTTATTGAAAGAGTTCTTACATTTGATATAAGTATTAGTAGAGATTAACAAAACTGTTAAGTTTAGTTCCATCAATATTTTTTTTCTTAAATTTTTTTTTTTTATTTCCGACAACATTTTTAAAACTTTCAACCAGGATTTTCAGTAAGTTTAAACTTTGGAAAATTCCAACAATTCGCCCAAATCTGATGATTTCTGATTTAGAAGTTCTGAAACTAAACTAGGTTTGTTTTGAAACCAGGACTCATCTCAAATTTTTAGTGCATTAGTACATTTTGCAACACCCTTAATACTAGCTATTCATTAAAAAATGTTCCTTTGTTAGGTTGATGGCATATCCTGTATCTATTTTGCTGTAGGAAATGAATTTACCAATGTTAAGATTGTTCAAATTTAAGCAGGGCCGAATTATAACCTCAAGAGCCTGTAGGCTTAAAGAGCTGGCACCCTTAGCCACACCCCTAAACACAGACCACACCTCTAAACCACACCCGTTTTCTCTTTTTTTGGGAAAAAATAAACTATAAAGGGACTGAATTGATGGGAGGAGGGAGGAGATTGACAGGCGCCCCTCCAACCTCAGGCACCCCTAGGCGCGTGCCTACTTGTGCCTAATGGTAAATCCGGCCTTGCATTTTAGACTTTTTGGGGTTCCTTATACTATTTATCCTTTGATTATATTTACTAACATTTGTGATGAAATAGATTCACATAGTCTAAAAGAATTCCTTGTGGATAATTAACTGTGGTTTGCGGCGAAAATCCAAAGCTCCTACTAATTATTAAGCAGATGTAACAAACATGTTTTCTAGCCCCAATAATTCTTAGTTATGTTTTTGAACAGATCTTCATACCAGAGAGATTAGTTTGAAATGAATTAAAGTGGAGTTCATTTTTATCATAATTTATAGTGTTGTAAATTAAGACTACATTTAATTAGAATTAAAAGGAAAACTAAATGAAAAAAAAAAAACCTTAACCTCTATGAAAGATAGGGCAGTAATCGCTTTGCCAATGTTAACCTTTTTAAGGTTTCTCTTAGGGCTGGTACACACTGTGCCAAATTTTTACCCCTTTTTTAAAAAATATTTTTTCCCTGTGCTTCAGTCCTTAGTGTAACACAGAGATGACATCATCCATCTTTTTCAGAATGTATTGTCTCTACCCTGGTCATTGCGCCGGCTGTGCGGGTTTCACAAAAGACAGCTTGCGCAAGCCATTAAATATCACATTTGGGAAGTTTTTTGGCGAGACTTTTTAATACCAGCTAATAGCTGCCATTACAAGCCAGTAAATGGCAACACAATTTCCAATTCACCAGGAGGCGCAATTGCGATATTGAATGGTGTATGGGAAATCTAACCATAGCCATAGTGGCTCTGGGTAAATCTCTACTTATGAATTTTGCCATGACACAAGGGTTAAATATGTTTAAACTTCCATGAAACTCAGACTCATAAAGGAAAATTTAAGAAACTTGTTCGAATTCTTCAAGTGGAGGTTTTTCAGAATACAAAAATAATATGCCTCAAAGGCTCCACATTCAATTTTAATGTCTTTTATCTATAGTTTCTTCATGAGGAAAATTACAACTTTGCAATAACTTGAGCGCAGTTATTTTATTTCCAGGGCAATGCTTCAAGCTCCCATATTCCCTTGTATTTCTTCTGATTCATTCTTTCATCTCTGCTGGTATTAAAACCTAAAGCAAAAGGGAATTACTACAAAACAGGAATTTAGATTCAGTAAACATATCAAAATACCAAGAGTAAAACAACAGACAACAGAATCGGGGACTTTTAAAGGTTTCTGGGAGCAAAGAGGGCCTGGCAGGACCCCTGCTTATAGGAAATCTAAATTGGAATATTTTATGCTACACTGTTAATTACACATTTTCTGATCCTTACCTGTGAAACATATGTGATACATATATTATAAGCTTATTTGGGCATAGACCTCAATGCTCAGGTTTCAGAGCACATTTACTCCTAATTTTGTCATCTTAATTTGTGTTTATGTTTAAAAAAATTTCAAATGTATTCCTGTGTCTATATCCGTTATGATGTACAATGTAAAATGCTGCATACTTTATTACTTATTACATAATTTTCTTTGATAAAATATTGATGTATTTGTTTTTTTATTGTAGGCATCTGCCTTGTCAAATACCATTGCCATTGGTATTTTCTAGAAATGTGCATAAATATTTTCACCTTCTGGGTTTGAATATATGTTAAATGACATGTTCTCCTCTCTAATGGAAAAACACCCAAAACTGGATGTGGTGTCATCTTTAACATCCATGACAGGCAGCTGAAAACTGGAATTACCAGGTAGAAGAAAGAGAGGTACATGGGTAGTACATTGGTATGATGGGGTGAATCATAAGAATATCACCACACCCTTACTAGGCTTCAAATTGAAGTCTGCCTTTAAATAATGTGGAGGAGATTATAGCTTATAGCAGGCTCGTGCTGGCCAACCTCCAACACTGGCTGATTTCCAGTAATATAGATTGGCATCTGAAGAGAACCAAAGTAGACTTGCACTTGAACTGTTTATTGTGAGCCAAATATCAACAAGTACCACAACGTTTCGAGGGTAACACCCCCTTCATCAGGTGATGAAGGAGTTGATGTTTGGCTCACAATAAACAGTTCATTTTGGAGTGCAAGTCTACTTTGGTTCTCTTCAGTACTTCGTTCCCTTTGAAGTAGGGGAATTGGACTCTTTGCACCCACTTGGGGATAGTGTGCATATGGATGCTTCTTACCTATTTAGATTGGCATCTGAGCTTTCCCCAGTGACAATCATGTTGCTAAGAGAATGCAGCCCACAGAACTTAGGCCATACTAACTTGTGTAGCTACATTGTGGAAGCTGCCTATTAATCATTTCTAATTATTTAAAACATCGTAAGAAGCCTAGATCATAAAATTGATAGTAAAACCCTCAAACTGATAGATGAGTTAGTCCGTCAGCAACAGGTCTGCCAGCAAAACATATTGCAACATTCCATTTTTCCTAATTACTGTACAGGTACATTTAACAAGTTAACAAAATTAATTGATTTTGACTATTATTAAACTGGAGGAAATAAAGCAGAGAGGAATAAATGCAGTGCCTTTATAATATGTTTCTAAATCTCACTGTTAAATAAGGTGCTTTCAATACATCTATTTTAATTGTTTTTTAATAGAGCCGGTAAACAATCAAAGGATTAACAAGTCTGCAATGTAGAAACTGTACCAGCTGTATATAAAATAATATAAACCTGTTTAAAACATTTCCTCCAAAGTCTTTCCAATTGAAACCACAGGCTCAATACCCTTGGCTTTCCCTTTTCTGTAAAGCCAGCACCCGGCTCAGAAAGATAATATCATCCAACTCAAGGAAATAATTCCAGAGAGCAAGAATCCATTTACACATGAAATAATGGCAGTGGAGACCCTGAATCCTGGAGCAAATTACAAAAAGAACCAATAAATATGGCAATATCGATTTTTGGCTGGTTGTTATGCAAAACATGTGTCTTTCTATATAAATGCAAGTTTTTGCAAGCCAACAGAAGCGGTGTGTCAGTTCTAACCAATATTGTATTGTAATTCTGCTTTTACCTTTGCAAGACATCTTATAAAAGCCAATGATACTTTGTTTCCCAGAGGTGGCTTCATGCCTCTGCATGTCCAGCCTGCAGGGAACCAGCCTAGATAAAATTCTCTGCATAAAGCCCACTAGTCTAAATGTGTTTCAGTATGTATTCTCTCACCGAGCTGTGAAATCAGATGTGAAATTGGAAAATAATAATCTGCCACTGCACCTCAGATTCCCCAGGTTCCTTGAAATATTTTGAATTGTTTGGGATTTGAAATAAAAATTCCTTAAACAGACATCTGAAATTACATTATGACATAAACAAAAAATATTTTTATTGTATTCATTTAGAGTAAAATTATATCATTGCAGGTCCGTTAATTTGCAGGTGCCATTTTAATTTATAAAATATTGATCACATATTTTGTCTGCAATTTTAACCAATAATTCTCTATACCAGTGTTTCTCAACCAGGGATCCCTGAGAGGTTGCATGGGGGTCATCAAGAGATTGACAGAAACTGTATGGATCCACCATTGTAATGCATACAGATATATTTTTCTATATATTTATGTTCTATATCTGTGTGAATTATGTGTTTGGTGTATTGATGTCTGACAGATAAATAAAAATAAATAATAATGCAAGGGTTCCCTGAGATATTAACATATTTTAATGGGTTCCATAAGGATAAAAAGGTTGAAAAATACTTGTATAGACCCATCCCCTGCATTAAATTTTAGTGCATAAAAAAAGAGATATAGTTATAGATCGATAATTTATATTTTTAAAATTTATGTATTTTGATGACCAAGAAAGAAAAGGAAAAATAATATATAATCATTATTTTATGTAGGGGTTCGGGTTCCCCACAGATAAAAAGGTTGAGAAACACTGCTCGATACAATCCTTACTAAAATTAAATATCTCTGTGGCGCTTTGCTTGAAGGGGAACTAAAATCACCAGGCTGTGTCTACCTTGGCTCTGGCTTTTGATGGATTTATGATATTGTCAGTGCTCATAATCCACCTCTTGGTGTAAGTCTAAGTGGTTGCATTATACTTTATATGATCTCTAGTAGAGATGTCCGAACTTCGAAAAATCCGAAAATTCGAAAATCCGCGAGCGGACCCGTTAAAACGTATTAAAATGAAAGTTCGGCAAAATCCGTATTAAAAGTGGTCTAAATAGCCTTGGTAACGTACACTTAACCACTCAGGGACCTGGGTAATGGCCTTAGAAGCACGTATAAATGCCAACAATACCTAAAAAGTACAGTCCGCTAGCGTGACTTTAAAAAAACGGTATTTTTCGAAAATACGAGGATTCCCGTAAAAACGAGGATTTCCGTAAAAAAAACGAGGCTTTCCGTAACTATGATAGCTGCCATTGGCTAATTTGGATCATGTGGCTTGCTCCGTCTTGAAAAATTTACACGAATTACTCGTTTTTACGCGTATTCTCGTAATTACGAGAATACTCGTAATTACGTGAATACTCGTAATTACTTGAATCCTCGTAATTACGCGAATCCTCATAATTACGAGGATCTTCGGTTTTTCCGGATCCCGAAAGTATCGTAGATCCTCGTACTTACGGAGATACTCGTATTTTCGAAAATTTTCGTAAAAAAAAAAAATCCGCAGTTCGGAAGTTCGGAAGTCCGGAAAGTCCGGAATAATCCGCCGTTCCGGCCATCTCTAATCTCTAGTGCACAACACATCAAAACAAGGAAGCTTCTACCTTGCCCCCTAGAAGCTGGCAGTTAATCATATTACAGCACAAAGACCCACCTCTGTTACAGCAGATCTTGCCTCTCAGACACAGAACTGATAGTTAACAGGCTATGCTTGTTTTTGAAAACAATATCAGTTCCCCCACTTAGTTTTTTGCTTTTTATACAGATAAAAAATATTTGCAGCTTATTTGCTAACAAGCATTAAGGAAAAAAGAAAACCAAAGTTTCATAACTAAGTCTGGGGATTTGAACTAGATGGGATCCGGGTCCTACACAAACCCGGATACAACACGAAAATCCTCGGTTCCGAAATCCGAATGATCCATCTGAATTCGGATCATCCGGATTTCAGGACTTCGGAGTGCATTTTCAATCATTTTTGAATGTACGGAGCTATTTTCAATATTTGCAAAAATAGCATCAAACCTTCGAAAATCCTTGAAAATAAGTTCGGAAACTCAAAAATGGTCTCCGATCGTATTTTCGAGGTTATCGAAAATAGCTCCGTACATTTGAAAATTATTGAAAATTTGTTCCATTTTTGGTTCCTTGGGTTTTCCCCTCTGATCCAGGAATCCAAAAATGGAAAAAAACTAGTGAGTTTCGGCCATCTCTAATTTGAACCTGCAACCTCAAGGGCTAGGTTTCTAAAATAGGAGCATTTGTCTGCTAAGCCACAAGAGCTAAAGAAAATAGGTACCCTTAGAAATGTATTTTTCTAGGACCTGAATGAAAGCAAGAAAAAAAAGAGCAATACAATCTTATTACTATTTTATTATAGTAGACTGTGTGCAATGCATCTTGGCTTGCAAATAAACTGTGAGGTAACAAGCAGCTTTAAAAGTTTTATGAGGGACTTTCATATTGGTGTGGAGACATCTATATAAAAATATGTGCATAGACGAAGTGCATAGAGATAGTGAATAGTGGAGTCACGGGGCTTGGCCAATATGAGCACGTGTTCCCATGGCTTTTTGAAGATTATATGTGCTGTGGGTTTCAGTGGCAACAACATGGAAGCCTTGTTTGTTACAAAATCTACTTATTACATGTTCATAAATGCAGCTTACTAGAGAAGTATCTTATAATGTATTGGTGTGTGTTCTGTGGAGAAGATCTTTTACTTATGGATTTAAAAAAAAGTTTATTTCTTCTTTAAGTATGGTGTGTCATTTAAAAAGCAAGGGCCTTTAAATTGGGGAAAAGGGCAAATTATGCTTTCAAAATCCTTAAATTTAGGAGGTTCTCTGGTTTTAAGGGGCTTTATGTTATTGATAACATAAAGTTTAATAGGAAGGGGATGCCACGAAGTTTATCTACTGCATTAAAAGTGCTCTTTATAGCAACATGTTTCGGACTGTCATGGAGTCCTTATTCCCTGTTATCCCCTAGCATGCAATAACGTAGCACATATTACCTGATATTTCCAATTAGCATATTAATGTTCAATCAGCAATCTGTCGATTGAAAATCACAGTGGTAGTGCCTGTCATGATTGATTGTGCGGCCTTCAATGGTTGGAATTTCTGGCATGTCTAAATTACTATCAAACCAATTTGGCCTAAAATTCAGTCAGGTTGGAAATAGGGCCATGGCCACTATTTTGGTTAAACATTTACAACATTACATTACATTAAACATTGCAATTACGTGTAATTCTTGCTTGTTCCTGACTTGTAGAGGAGTCTAGACTAAGAAGCCAATGTTTGCACATTGCTTTAGTTTCTATTTGTTTCTAATTGAAAAAAAAATAGATTTTGGACTCAAAATTTACCAATTTATTTATAAGGAACAACTTTATTTAATAAAAAGTATGCCTTCCATTTTGCTCTAGATTTTATGAATACTGACTTTAGGTTAATCAAATGTGTAAATGATAATGTATTCTATAATAATCCATTAGCAGACAGACCATCCATAACAGCACCACAATAGCATTAACCTTCTTTTGTTGATTTGCCATGCTGTAAATGTAAAGATCTTGCTGTGGAATCTCTGGAACTGGTCGTTTATTCACATGTATGCCCAGATTGTGGTGTTAAAGCTAGTACAAAAAAATATATAGTGTGTACTAGGAACAAATCAAATTGCAAATGTTTCCAATTAACATCCATCCAACAGGATATGTCTTTGTGGAAAGATTATATTTTTTCCATCACAATGTGTAATTCCATCGTGTTTACTCCATGTATTTGGACACTAGCCTTACCATGAAATTTATTAAAAAAATCTAAATGTCACTTGCTATTTTAAAAACCAGCTTTTGAATTTCAAAATCTTAAGAACAAATGCATCTTATCACTCTAACTCATTATCTTAAACAACCACATTTTCATGCAGATAAAAAGAGCAACTGATAATCACGTAATTAGCACACAGGAGGGAAAATGTATCAAGATACTTTTTTTTTTTTCATATTCCCTTTGTATGATTTTGCCCTGTGTCAGATCTATGAAGTTGTTATTTCAGTTCTTTATGGATGATGATAATCTCTAGGACATTGGAGTTAATGCCACCTCAGAAGCAATGAAATATGTTAACATAAAAAAATTCAATGTTAAAGTATTCTGAGAGATAATAAATCCATTAAGATATCAATAGTACAAAAGAGAACTCAATCATACAGCACAATATTCACTATCTGTTACTGAAGGACACAGTTATTAATGCAATCTTATGTCATGAAGTGTTGTAACATATTGATACAACAGTGACAGATCACATCAGCAAGCAATGCTCAATATTTTCTGTTCTCTGCTCTCTTCTTACCTTTTTTTTTCGTCTCTCCCTTAATATTTTGCCAATATATTGTTTTTTCCTTTCATTGTTATGATTGGCCACCCAGATATCCTTATGTTTTCCTCTGGCATTTTGTCCCCCTTAAATTGTTGTTGTCTTTGTTTATAGTTTTTCAGTTTGAAGCTTCTAAATCTTTGCTGGGTATTAGGCTGGCCATACACATTCATGATAACTGGCATTTTGACTGGATCCACCATCTCTATTGATCAAAAGATCAGCTTTTAATTAGCCAAAGGGGACTGATAGCAGGATCATCTGCATAAATTGCACATCGCCACCATAAATTCATTGGGCTGGGAATCAACCTTGTGTTGTGTTCTCTGAGTAGCTTTACTACATCGGAAGGCCACAGGGGGTCTCCCAGTCATTTCCCAAAACAGGCTGGAAATAGGCTAAGAAGATAAATATTGTTAAACTGATCCTCTAACCATCTTTATATAAACCTTGCCTTATATTTCCCAATTTATGAGCAAAGCATTAGTCTTTTCTTTAATTAATTAATTGTGTAGTGCACCATTATATAGCACAAAATGTAATAATAAGTGAAAGGAACCATTATGCTAATGCACCATTTTCATTTGTTTCCACAATGCAGTAATCGTTGCAGTGATTACTGCATTGCGGAAATATGAGAGGCAAAAGGTGCGTCATGCTCCTTACTGCATTTCCCCCTTTACCTGCAGCTGTATTATTAGCTTAAAGGAACACTAAAGTGAAAAAAATGGCTTGCCTTTAACGACTTGTTAACATCCTGGATTTTTATTGGTTACTCAGATAAATATACAAATATATTATTTATTTAAAAAACTCTTTTTAAATTGAGAACTTACTCCTGGCATATACCGTATATACTTGAGTATAAACCGATACATTTTTCCTCCTGAAAGTCTCCCCTCTGGAAGCATGAAGAAGCAGATGGACAAACTCACATAGCCCTGGGAAAACACGAGCTGTACACTGTAATACACAGAATGCTCTTGATTTTGGTTTAGGCAATTGTTGTCCTGTTCACTCAGATCAGCCCAGGCTACAAGGGAAAGGGGAAAAAATAATAAAAGTTAAAGGATTCAACAAACATGGCAGGGCACATCTCTGTATGAGACTATGGGCCATATTTGTAAATGCGCGTTAAACCGATCGGATAATGATTGGTTTAATGATCATTAATTTACGATGCAATCGTAAATTACCAATACCAATAATAAATCAGCGATAACTAAATCATAGATTTACGATCTCCATAGAAAACCACTGTGGCATTTTACTACTGCATGGTATTCTACGACCAAACAATCAGTAATTAACGAACGTTCATTAATTACCGAACGTTCAGTCGTAAATGTACGATCGTTAAAAAGTGATACCGCGGGTTTATGGGGCTGTGTATTGGACCTTCTATGGGGCTAGGTATTGGACTTTCTATGGGGCTGTGTATGGGACATGCTATGGGGCTGTGTATGGGACTTTCTATGGGAATTTCTATGGGGCGTGTATTGGACTTTCTATAGGGCTATGTATGGGTCTTTCTATGGGGTGTGTATTGGACTTTCTATAGGGCTATGTATGGGTCTTTCTATATAGCTGTGTATTGGACTTTCTATGGGGCTGTTTATTGGACTTTCTATGGGACTGTGTATTAGACTTTCTATGAGGCTGTGTATGGGACTTTCTATGGGGCTATATATGGGACTTTCTATGGGGCTGCGTATTGGACTTCTATGTGACTGTTTGTGATACTATCTATAGGGCTTTCTATGGGAGAAAGTCAACCCCTTAAAAATAAGTACCTTGGTTTATATTCTGGTTGGTTTATACTCGAGTATATACAGTACTACAATTTGTTAATTGTGGCACAAATATGATAACTACACATTACAAGGACTTAACTCTAAAATCCATCTGTCATTTATCAATGATGAAGTCTTCTATAAATTATGCCAAATGTGTAAGGTTTTGTCAAAATTATTTTAATATTTTTATGTATAGTTAATGATAATGCTACAGCATATTTTTCAGTGCAAACTCTTTCATTCTTCACAAAATAGAACAAAAAAGATTAAAATGAGAACAAGGAAATGGGTAGTGAAAGCATAGAGAAGATGAAGAACTAGGAAAAATAAATAGAAGAAAATTAGTAGAGTTGCACAAACCCACTGGGTTCTTTGTTCCATCTGCAGGTTTATGGGACCAAAACAAGTTTTGACTTAACTTGATGGCAAAATTGCAACATTTTATTGTTGCCTGGGAAAATTCTTGGTCCGGCAGTTGAAATATTTACAGTTTCAGGTCAAAAATATGTGGCAAATGAGGTCGAAATTTCATACTAAAACCAGGTTCCCAATGCAATGTAAAAGAGAGTGCACAAAAAGGGATGAGGAAGATAAAATAGGAGAATGGAAAGAGAATAAGGAGATTGAATAAATATCTGTTGTATTCAATTAGATAAAGTTTAGTTCTTGAAGATGTTCCGCTAGTCATCCGACTGGCTTTTTCAATTCAGAATGACTTGTACATTTGTTGGCAATTAAGTACCCTGGAAATTCACAATTAGCATATAAGAGCCAGGTGTTAGAGACCTTCTGAATGCAAGGTGTGTTAAGAGGTGTTATCAAAACTGCCCAGGGTAAGGTGTCAAAACATTGGCAGACAGTTGGTGTTGAAACCCCCACACATACACCAAAGCGTCTATTCAGGCTTGGTTTCTTTATTTTCACATAAATGGCCATCTTGACACCTCTCTTGAACCAGTCCTTTTCCTTTGCTAATATGTTGACATTACAATCTTCAAAGGTATATCCTTTTTCCTTAAGATGTATGTACACATCTGAGTCCTGACCCAAGGAATTGGCTCTTCTGTGCTGAGCCATACTTTGATGCAGCTGCTGTTTGGTCTCTCCATATACAAATCAGAGTACTATTCACTGCTCTGCATATATGAAGTCACTCTTGTTATGTTTCACTATTGGGTCTTTTGAATGCAGCAATTGCTGCCTCAGTGTGTTGTTTGGTTTAAAGCAGACAGGGATACAGTGTTTTTAAAAAAAAAATAAAAAAATTCCTGAAGACTCATGCTTCATATGGGATGACCATGTTCTTTCTCCTGTCTTGCTTTCCTCCTTTACTGTTGGTATTTGTGTTTTTTTCTTTCTTTCTACCCCTTTTGACAGAGGCCCAGTCCTGATATACTTTACCATTCTCCCTGACTTCTACCAAGCAGTCCAAGAAAGCCAGTGTGGTTTTGTACCTCTTCCCTTGTAAATTTGATGTTTTGGTCTATGGCATTGTTGTGTTCTGTGAAGGCTTGTTCTTCCTTCTGGTTGATTTTAACCCAGGGCAGTTTCAATAACACCTCTTAGCCACAATGCAATCACGCCCTGCATTAAGAAGGTCCCTAACACCTGGCTGTTAAATGCTAATTGGTACTTTCCAGGGTACTCAAAGTCATTCTGAATTGAGAAAGCCAGTCGGTTGACTAGCAAAACGTCTTCATGGACTAAGTACAGTTGATCTAACTAAATACAACAGATATACAATGACCTGGATGAATGAGAACCTTCACAAGAGATTAAATAAAAGAGAAAAGATAAGAAATAATAAATGACTATAATAATTATATAATATGTTACATTTAGTGCAGTACACAAAACATATCAACAGTAACAAATAGAGATTAATTAAATGAATGTAGCTAAAATTTCCAAGGTTGTATCTAGAGAATATATTTCTTTTTATTTTTAATGAATCTTTTTAGTGATTTACCTTAAATATAAAGTAGCTAAATTGCTCACACTTAATTTTAAATTTTGGCTCTTTTATGTTCCTGTTTCCTAATGCTAGCATCTGTGTACATCTCTTCACTGTATGTTCTACCTACCTGCTACGCTCGTTTACCATATGCAGTGACTAAGCTCACCACTAGACGCTGCTGCACTGCAAGCTTCATATGCTGCAGCGCCACCTGGTGGAGAGTTAGGGCTGCACGAGTTTCAGAGGGAAAAGATACACATGGTTGAAATCAGTGATAGAATGGAACAGATGGAAGGATATTAATGTCTTCAGAAACTGTTAAGGATAATCGTCTTTATATCCAAAACAGTACTATGTACATTCAACAGTGTTGAAATCTGCAAATATTCTTGAAGCAGAGTGAGTACCCTGGAAATAACACATAGATGTGTTTAATGGTCTGTTTTCTTTATTCATGATAATCCTTAAAGATTAGTTGGGAGTTAGCCCTATTGAAGTTCAGACTGCAGTATCAGTTAAGCAGCTTTCAATGCCCATCAGTCCACTTGATAAATAAAGTATCACCATGTTATGTGGAAATGTTTTCCAGGCACATCCATAGGTGGGATATGTATCGATAGCTACAATATATATGTGAACCATAATCTTAAGGATTTATGAAAAGGATCTAAATTGTTTGCCTTTATGCATTATTCTTTGCATACGTAAGTAGAATTGAACACTAAACTCTGTTAAAAATTACAGGATTTTAGTCTAATGCACAGAAGTGAAATGCAGTGTATTGTTTCATATACACCCTTCTGTTTATCCTGTATTCCAAAATCCTCATAGAAGAAATTCAAATGTTTACAGTGCGACCCATCTGCAAGCAGTATATTAAACTCTATTCTTTTGTTATGCCTAATGTTGAAAATACAGGCAATGTGATAGAAAATAAATCACATACTAAAAGATGTTTTACCTAAGGATCAAATAATGATATATAAATCATTAAAAACATAGCCTGGAGTCTTAATGTATTTTCAGCCAGTTTAAAGGCCTTGCATATTGTAGATTGGCAAATCAAAAAGGCCATAAAGTGGACTCATTCCCCTATGTGAACACCTTTACTACTGTTCAATATATACTCTATAATTTAGAACATATTCAGAAGCTATTCAGACTTAGGCCCAGGATCATAAAATAAACAGGCCAATAGCAATTAGCTTGCAAGATGTTATAATTCCCCATAAAGTGATAAGAATGCAGAAACCTTTATCCTGCAAAGAAAATCAACAGACATGTTATTAATGTTTAAAATGGTAATCCTGCAAATATTTTCAAAGGATTTTCATCTTTCCCCACTTCATAATTACAGGAGAATATTGTTGCAGTGGAATTAACCCTTCGGATTAGCAAACATATTGTCTTCTAATTAAAAAAAAAGAAATAAAAGGACAACAAAATAATAGAAAAAAAAAAGAAAAATTGCTTAATCCATTATCTGGTGTCAAAAACTAGAACTGTAAATAAGAAATAAGTTTACAGAGCCTACAGAACGTAGGCTGACTATAGGAAATGTATTACTTTTTTAAAAAATATTGTATTACTATATATTTTTTTAAGTATGTAGGAAGCTAACCTGCATTGAGAACATTCCAGACATAACAGACCACTAAAAAACAGTAATTAACTAAGATTACCTAGGACCCTAGTCATGAATGTGATTTGGACCTCCCTTCTTTGCTATTGGTGTTTTGTATGAACTATAATAATGATACAATATACTAGTTTGACTTGTGGATAATCCTGCTCTGCTGAAAATGCCAGGGTAAATTCACCAATGATTAAAGGAGACGCAGGCTGCAGAGTGAGTAAGAACAAAGTTCCAAACACACATGCACCTTGTAGGGTGCATACGTCTCAGTCCCCCACCCCTACGGATATAGGAATATCTTATACGAGTAAGATGACAGAGGCACACTCCAAAAGTGAATGCGTTTAAAAGTGAACCACTAACATCAAAATCACAACATTTCAGGAAGGGGTAACAAGCCCAAAATGTTGAGATTTTGATGTTTGGGGTAACAACCCCGAAACGTTGTGATTTTGATGTCAAAATCTTTTGGAGTGCATCTCTCATCTTACTTGTATACAAGGCTGCAGAGAGAGTTGAGAATCAGTGCAGGACCTAATGAAGGACTTGCACTTGGGCTTGTGCCCTCCTTTAATACCCAAATAATATTTACTTCTTTTTTTATATTTACACCTAATACCTATCTGCAGGTGAACCACAAAGCATCCATTGACATACAGTACTACAATTCTCCATTCACTCAGTGATACTGTGGGCTGGTGGTTCTATCTGGCAACTCATTTGCCAAAATGGAATTCCTAGACTTGAGTATTTTTGCATAAAGTCCAGTCTCAGGGATTGATCACCAAGTCACCTGAAAATCTGTAAACAGCATTCATGCAATGAAAGGTTTCTTTCAATAGTTATGATTTAACATGTAAGTCTTGTAGCAGCAGCACTTGAAATGTTCATTTAAATACCCCAAAGGTCATAGAGACTTTGCTAACACCTTTATTTGCTATAGTATACATTTTTGTGTAAAAAAAAATTGGTTTTGTTTCAACTGTTTATAAACTGTTTTCATCTATATACACTATACCAATTCTAGATGTTATGTTATTTGTATTGAATAAAGAAGTCGATAAACTGGTACCTTAAATTCATAGGAAAATATCCTCTATAAATCTTTTACCCTTACTTAAAAATGTGCACAGAAAAAATTAGAAATTCATTTTTTGACATTAACCACTATATCAGCATCTATTTGTATTTGTCACCCAGGCAGTTTATTTATTTTCGTATATGATAATTAGAGATGGAGGAAACTCACTAGTTTCGTTCTGTTTCCGGATTCCTGGATCTCGGGAAAATCCCGAAGATCCGAAAATCCAAAACCAGAACGAATTTTCAGAAATTTTTAATGTACGGAGCTATTTTCGAAAATTATGGAAAATAGCCTTGAACATTCGGAAATTCTCGAAAATACAATCAGAGACCATTTTCGAGTTTCCAATCGTATTTTCAAGGATTTTCGAACGTTTGGTGCTATTTTCAAAAATTATTGAAAATAGCTCCGCACATTTGAAAATTATTGAAAATGCGCTCCGAAGTCCCGAAATACGGACAATCGGTCCGGATTCGGATGGATAATTCGGATTTCGGAACTGAGTTTCGTGTCGGATCCAGGTTTGATCTCTAATGATAATGTAACACTTGCAGTGTAATATAAGGATATTACATCTCAGAGGAGTAACAACTTTTAATGGATTTGTTTTTGTTACAGAGCATCTTTAACTCAAGAGAAGCTGGTCGCTTGGAAAATAGCAGTGGGCTTGTGTTTCTTTCTTTAACATGCACATTGTTACAGAAGCTGCTTACTTCTCCAGAAAGTATTTAAATAGTGACAGAATCCATTTAAGTCAATAGTGGAGAACAGACAAGTCTATTCTACTGTATGTGTGGTTGTGTGTGTGTTTGTTTTAAATCTAAGCAAGATTTATTGTAATGGAAGCATTAGTGACTTTCTATTGGTCATTCAGTTAAGTAGTTTAGTGAATAATATCAGGATATAATGCATATAAAGCTAAAATTGTAATGGGAGCAGTAATTAAATATTTTCTTATAATAAGCTATAACTATGTCACTGACATAAGAAAATTTTAAATTGCAGCTCCCATACACTTCTGGCCATCCACTGTTCCAAACCCATAACTTTTCAAAAAAAGTAAAACCAAGTAAGTAGAAAGGTAAAAAAATCTAACCATGATTTCTTTTCCCAACCTCAGGTCAACCAGGAATGCAGGGAAATGCATGTCGAGAGCAGCTAGTAGGTCCCTATGACTCTCTCTCTCTCCTTCCCAGGTAAAAACTTTCAAAATTACAGAGGATTAATCCTGGTTGACCGGAGGTTGGGAAAAATAAATCTTGTTTAGTTTCTTTTACTTATTTACTTTTAAAATGACAGGATTGCAATTGTATTAAATACATAACCATTTGTAAAGCTTTACACAGCCTTAAACAAATAAATTTAATATATAAACCTATGTGTCCTTTTACATTATAATAAAGGGATCTTAACCTCAGATTTCCCTGCCCTGTATAAAAGTACTTGGCCTGCAGACTTTCGCTTTCATATGGCCAGGGAACTCATCAGTGATATAATACGTCTCAATTGGTAAGGTAAGGCCTCATTTGAAATATGGGGTGTAGTTTTGGGATCCTATATACAAAATGGACAACTTGGAAATAAAAGAAGTTCAGAGAAGGGCAACTATGCAGGCAGATTAGACGAGTTAGGGTTGTTAACATTGGAGAAGCAGCAATTGCATGGGGATATGATCACTATATATTAATGGGCTATATAATAAACTCTGGTGCATTGTCACTAATAGGTCATATCAGAGGACTTGTGGACATCCTTTAAGGTTGGAAGAAAAGAAGATTCATCTTCAGGTTAGGAAAGGTTTCTTTACAGTGTGAAACTGTGTAACTGTCTTTACCACCAGCAGATGTGGTAATGGCAAGTTCATTGAACAGCTTTAAAAGTGGTCTGGATACATTTCTAAAACCAAAAAATATTGTGTATTAATACACATACTGTAGAACTGGTTAATCTAGGGATACTTTTTGGAATCAGGAAGAATTCACCACCTCCCCCCTGTAGCTTTTTTTTTTTTACTTCCTCTGGATCAGATGTTAGGTAAGGTTAATGAGGAGGGTATAAATGTTGGACTAAATCGTCATAAGTCTTCAACCTATTTTTCTGTGTACCTATGTAATATCCTTATAGTACAATGAACGGGATGCATTATCCCTTATATATTCCAGAGTTACTCCCATTAAAATTAGCATCACTCAAATGTAAAAATTCAAAATGCATTTTATAACCTGTCCATTTTTTCATCAAGTATTTAAAGGGTAACTGTGGTCTCCAATTTTTCCAAACTAGTTAGGCTTATATAAAAAGCCTTCCATCGTATCTTCAAAATAAAACCTGAATCACATCTTTAGATAAAATTTGTGAGAAGTTGTTGCTGGAAAGGTTCAGCAATATTACTTCTGCGAGAACACTTGTACCTGTTTTCAGTAGAGATGGACTAGAACTAGAAACCGAGTTCGAGTCGAACTTTAACAAGTCCGAACGGACTTGGACTTCTCGAACTATCCTGAATCCGTATTTCTCAGACTTCCGATAATTATCGAACATTCGCCATTGTGGTTTCGAGAATTATAGAATTTACGAGCCATTCGCTAACCATTGAATGTATCGTTTGCTAACCCTCGAAAGTATCGTTTGTTTTCGCTAACCCTTGAAAGTATTGTTCAATTTCAGTAACCCCTTTGAATTTATGGTTCTGTTTTCGGTATAGTTCGGTAACCCTCAAATTGGCCGTAACCCTCAAATGTAGCTTGCGCAAAACCCGACAATTGCCCACTCGTGTTCAAGAAGTGTTTTAACAAGTTTTGGTGATAATGATAGGTTCCCCAGGTGCCAAAGCCATTTACAGTAAGTTACCATTGTTAATTTAGCTGTAAATCAACCGAACTATCACTCCCCCAATGAATTTAATGGGTCCGAATTGGAACTGGGTTCGAAAGTTCGAAAACAGACCAAACTTTATGAAGTTCAGCCATCTCTATTTTTCAGCCACGTGACCAGCTTGTAGCCATGTGCCAAGCCACAACTGTCAATTTCCCCAGCATTAAGTCTTAATTGAGCATGCTTTTCCCTTGGGGCAGAGGGGCGGGGCAGAGGTTCACTAAACCAACTAGAAGCAGGAAATTTGAACATTCACCCCAATATAATTTTTCTCAGGCTTCAGCCAGATATGTGATTGTCGGCTTATTTTAAAGGAAATACTGCAGACTTTCATTTAACTCTAACTTGTTTGGAGACCACAGTTGTTCTTAAAGTATAAACATTGACATTCCTGTTCTTACCATGGTCTACTCTCAAGCTGGTTTTGAATACTTTTTTTATTATAAATTGAAATATCAATTCTCACAGTTTATGGACACTGGAAAACTTCCAGTTTCATTAAAGTTTTGAAATTTATTGGTCTAGTAGGTTTTGATCATAAACTTTTTTTTCCAAAATGTAATCTGTGTAGAATCTCTAAAGACCCCAAAATGATTTTCCTCAGTTGAACGGGAAATACAGGATTCTAACAGAAGAGATGGTTCTGGCTGGCACTGACTTAAGGATTAAGAAATGTAATGACAAGAAGCTTAACAGCTTTCCTCTGAAACTGTCACCCTTCTATTTTCCCAGTAAAACAGCAGGAGATCACAGTTCAGACTATCCTACTGAGAAGATACTGGTCATTGGAGTGAGTTTTATTTGTAAATGTAAAATATCTTTGGGAAAAATATGTTCTCATGAAACCAGAATCTGTACATTTTAAAATGAACCACTCTTTAAAAAAAAAATAGTTCACAAATGATAAGATGGGCTGTAGATTTGTGGAACAAAAAAAAAAAAAGATGTTGGTTAAATCAGTTTGTAAGAAGTATTCTTACTCTTGTTTCTAATAAACTATTTGTTAATTTACTTGATGCATATATTTTTTTATAAGTCTATATTATGAATATAATTTGCAGTTTTAATTTGCTTATTTTGTAAGATTACATGTTAATTATGAGTGCATTTAAGTATAAGTTTCCCCTTTAAAATAAGATGTGTTGTGTTTGGCAGCACCAGCTCATAGCTTACATGCTAGGTAAGCTTCGTAGGTCTGAGTGCAAGATTCCACAAGATTCCTTGACATTCGATTAAAATTGGTTTTGTCTTTTTTTTTTTTACCATTCAAATTACAATCTAGAATTAAGGTAATCATTAGAAACATTTGTTTTAAAACACTAGTATAATAAAGTATTTGTATTATTCTTTTGTGTTACTACATTATGTAATATGTCTGAACCAAGGATATATCAAGGGTAAAAATCCAAAGATAAAAGCCAATGTGTAGGCCCAATCGATTGTAACAACCACAGGATTAACAGTGATTTTACCACAATTTCCATCTTTGTGTTACCAGCCTTTAAAGTTATGGAGGTAGTTCATAATCAGAGAGGCAACAAGACTGTGGTACTTTATCTTAGTAGTTTACTTGCTGCCTGCAGAATTGAATTAGCTATCAGCTACAGTTAGCGATCAGAGAACCCATCTGTCCCAATTAGCAACATTGGGGCAGTAATTGCAGTTTAGAGATAAACCCTTCCCCTCGGTTTCAAAATAGCTAAATAGCAATCATGGTTATATAACGGCAATATTTTATTAAGAAAATTTTCTAAAATGTACACATTGGTAGATTATTGTTATCAGTTTGAATAACTCTTGGTAATCAAACATTATTCTGCAAAGTATTTTTTAAAAGGTCAATGTAAGAAATAAAATAAACATTCTTTATATATATTAATATATAATATACATCTATTCTAAGAAGGTCACATGGTGGGTACAAGTTAAAATAATAATGTTTCAAACTGCTCAATAGAATAAAATATGTAGTATTTCTACTATAGCAGATAAAATATCTAGTGATATTTATCTACTTACATACAATAGTACATAATCATATAATTTAGAAAAGATCAATGATTAGAAAAAGCTGAAGCCTTAATGTTTCCTTAATCTCATCTATTATTTTTTATAAAATGAAAATATGACATCAGAGTTTAGTGTTATTTTGGAGACAGAGCAATAAATAACATTAAAGGAAACCTTTTCCCATACTGACTAGGGGATTAATAAACAGTAAATTATGTAATTGCAGTAGAGTGTGAAAAACACCTATACCATGAGTATACATATTAAAAGAAAATCATACACATTCAGTAACTGATTTCTTTCTGGCTTCTCTGATAGTCATTGTCATTGAAAATTCCCCATCTTTGACTTTTGGACAACATATATTAATGAAGAAGGGAGAGAAGTTTGAAAGCTCTCAGTTAATGCCAGAATGCGGTCATTTACTACATAAGTCTAATAATAGTCTGTGAAGGTTTTCAGTCATCCAGGTCACTGTGTATTAAATATAATTAAAGGGAATGATAGAGAAGTCCCCAAAACCCTTAGATCATTATACTCACACAGCCGAAAACTGCAAATAAAGCTAATAGTTTTAATATTATTTAAATGGTATCTCCACTCATTTTCACACATTTTTGGAATTCAGTTTTATTGAAGAATGGGAGATAAAGGAGCTGTGTCTTACTTCACATTCTTCAATAAAACAATCAGGAGCCAGGAGAGAAGGTAAGGAACTTACCCGCTCGCTTGCTCCACCAGGTCCTGAGTGACTCTGTCTTATATGCGCATAGAAAACAATAGTTCGTTTTATCCTGAAACTCTCTCTCATGCAAAGATGCTTGCACATTAAATAAATAAACAAAAGCAGTTTTATGTTTTTTTAAATTATTTTTTTTTTAATAATGTGTTCTTATTAAGTTTCTTCTATATCCTTGTGTACTGACAGACTTTAGATTCCTGCATCATAATGGAGAAGTCCTGACTTGATTACATGTGAGCTGACATACATTTTACTTCATAATGGATTTTTTGACTTCTGAATGTTTTTAAAAAACACATTAGAGATGGGCAAAACTGCTAAAATCCGTTCTGCCTGTGGATTCGCGGATTTTCAAAATAATTTGAAAATTCGCAGAAAAACCCATTAAAGTCAATGGGAGGAAAAAAATCCACACAGATCTGCCTAAATATAAGGTAACATAGCAATGGTAACTTACTGTAAATGGTTCTGGGACCTTGGAAATGGTCTGGGAAACACGTACATGTATCCAGAACTTATTGAGCCGCATTCAAAAATTTAGAAAATTCGAAATTCAAGAATTTTTTTTTAAAATGATACAGGAACTTTCTGTAAATGGCTCTGGTACCTGGGAAATGGACTGGGGAACAGGCAATCAAATTCTTTCTGAAAGAGTCTGATTGTAACCAATTCTGATTAGTTACTATCTAGTAAGTTACAATCTTTTCCAGTCAGAATTGGTTACAATCAGATTCCTTCAGAAAGAATGTGATTGGTTAGTATACCAACCAGATTCTTTCTGAAACAATTAGATTGTATCCAATCAGAATTGGCTACAATCACATTCTTTCAGAAAGAATCTTAAGCTGGGTACACACAGTAATGATAAGGCCCCTATACCGTCGGGTATCGGGGCTTTATCCTTATGTGTGTACCTTTGTTCCCTGAACAAGCACACGTCCGCCTAACGATCGGGTCGGCCGAACGCTCGTTCGGGAAAGACCGAAAATTTCCATTTTACATAATGAATATGTTCTTAGTTTAAACTCAGAAAAAGAAAATGTTTGTTCTTTTGATTTGTTAGTGTAATTATTAGAGATGTCCGAACTTCGCAAAATCCGGTCCGCTCGAGGATCCGTGAATTTTCGGAAAAATTCGAAAATCACATCATTAAAATGAAAAAATCCTCGAAAATACGTGAAATCCTCGTAATTTCGAAAATTTTAGAAAATATGTATTTTCATGCATTTTTGAAAATACGTGAAATCCTCGCAATTTAGAAAATTGTTGAAAATAAATATTTTCGTGCATTTTCGAAAATACGAGAAATCCTCGTAATTTCGAAAATTTTCGAAAACGCGGTTCGGAAAAGTTTGGAAGGCGGAAAACTGGAAAATCCGCGATATCCGCCGTTGGCGAACAAGATAAATCCACTGCGGATTCGGGTTAGGATCCGCGAACAGGGCCATCACTAGTTATTATAGTTGTCTTTGTCTTTACATAGCTCTAGCTTAGTAATTATTAAAGCGAGAACATAGAGAAATGTATATTTAAATACTCTGCCACATTTTGGACTTTATAAACTCTATGTATGTATTCATAGAATACATACAATCTATGTATGTATTCTCTACTAGTACGTTGGTTGAATATTGGCATACTTAGCAAGATAGAATAGGGAATGTGCTACTCATTGAAAGTATTTCTCTTGGCTGAAGCAGTTGTGGATGAAAATCTTCTGTTGCACTTCTTTTCTACAATATAAAAGCTCTTTATTTTATACACATGTACCAAGTTGAGTGAGGAAATGTATCTGAAGTCACATATTCCCCGTGGTGACAGATTGCATGTATTGCACTAACCCAGTGACATGATTTACTGAGCTTTTGGCATAAATTGGGAATTGTAACTTCATCTCCTAATAAAAAAAGACTTTTAAGCTGTGCCTTGAATGGTAAAATAACTGCTCCAATATTACTTCCAATAAATGTAAGCCTTGCTGTGATTCTAATACTGGCTACCCTCTCCTATTATACATCCAAGGAAACTTGACAGCCGCAGATAGTCTAACCTTTCATATAATTTCTGTACAGTTCACTGCTTCCTATTTTTAAACCCTAAGATAGAGGAATATCATCAACCTAATTTGCATTGCATTAAAGTAAAGCATTTTAAATTTGTTCCCAGCAGAAGTAAATCTGACAGACTTTATGAAGCTATTATACCTGCAGGTACTTCCTACACTTAAAATACATTCTATTCAAGCTATCTTAATTATATTATTATATGTACTTCTGAACTTCAGTCCATGGTTCAGTGATACAGGAAAGTTTAGAATAACACATTTAACTCTTTAATATTAAATGTTAATGTATTTTATGTGCATACCACTGTTGAGGTAAAAGGTAAAATATAAAAAAATGTAGAAATGTAATGTACCCTTTGTTGAAATTAATTAAATTTTTTTTTATATTAATTATATTTTTGTATTGAGACACATAGGTGGGCTGTTTTATTACACAAGCAAACTTTTCTTAAAATACTACATAACAAGGTTCAATATTATTCTTTAGGATCCTCTTTTTATCCTCTGAAAAGAAGGACATTTGAATATGCATAAGGAATGCATCTAAATCTAATCCTCATTTACTATGTAGTTTATAGCATTAAATGGGAACTGTTGTCTCTAAAGTTGAGTTTAAATGTCAGTTTCCTACCTTCAAAACGAGCCATCAACCACCTCTCTACGTGCTCCACAGCCCAAGATATAAAGAAATTACTGACCAGAAAGTTAATGGGTGGGAGGCTGACATGTGACATTCCTAAGGCGGCTCCTCCACCTCGCCGCGGGCGAGCACAGCCTCAGACTTCAGTTACAGGACAGGAGATGGGTAGTCCCTCCCCCTCCCTGCTGTGTCAAGGTCCCCACAGAGAAGGTATGGGAATATACAGACCTACTCTCCCACTATGAGAAAAAAGCTTTTTTGTTCACCCTCTGTTCTCACTCTGCCTGAAAAGGCTGTTTTCACACGGTTTTCTGTAGGGGGGTCTGAGTGGGCGTGGCCACATAGGGCTGTAAGGGAAGGGGCCAAGGGGGCCTGCAAATAGAGGGACCATGGGTAGGAGGGACCAGGGGGGCTTGCAAGAGGAGGGGGGCTGCAAGGGGAGGAGGAGACACAGGGCTGATTGACTGTCATCCACTGACATGGTTTCAGAGCAGGAAGCAGGAAGTGCAGGGGACCTGGTGATGCTGCTGCCATATCACTCACAAAAAAGTAAATATCTTCAAAACTATGCAAAATAAACAATGAAAATAATTAGCAAAAATTCACAGTGGTGATATTTTGGACCACAGTTACCCTTTAATAGAAAGTCTAATTTGTATTTCTAGGGTGTTATAAGTCATATTTAAAGAAAAGGGTATTTAATGTTTTCTAACCCTATTTTAGGGCTAGAATAGCAAGTCTATCTCTAGTAGATTGACTTTTGTTTGTTATAAAAAAATTTGCAATGAAAGCTTACTAAATGTTCTAGCAAGAAATTTACGTACTTCCAGTTCTTTTGCTAGGTTTAAAGTTTAGAAAGAGATGCACAGCCTGTTCTTTGTTTTGAAGCAAGTAGCACTTGACATGTTGCATACGTACTTGCAATAAGAGATTTCCTTAAAGCTGTCTGGCTTGCATCATATTTTGGAAGATTTAATATATCTAACTTTTGCTCAAGGAATTTTTATTATAAAACATAAAAACAATTTTAATGAAGGACTGTGACCTTGTTCATAGCAGGTTACACCATCAGGTAGAGGAGCATGCCCTATCTGGTTTCTGTACCTGAAAAACATTTCACCAGAAAAATGTAATTTGCTGCTGCACACTTGGGGGGGGGGGGGGGGGGGTTATAATTATGACATTAATTAATAAAAGAATCAGCATTTTTTTGTCAGCAGTAATCGTATCCATTGTTTTTCTTACCATCTTATTTTATATTTAATTATCTAATTGAAAGGTAACCATGTGCCCATTTGTTGTCTTTCATTAAGGGCAATAAACAATCTTTGTCTGTTTCAGAACATTCTGTTTTATTTTACATAAATACACAGATCGCTTTAACTTAACAAAAAACCTGTTTTCTTTCAGTTACAGGTTTTATTAAACTTATTCTAATGCACAGAATTTTGAACAAGATATGAAACATATTTTCACTATTGCCTAAATGAGTGTATTCTGTGCTATTTCTAAAAGATTTTGGGAAAAGTGTGGCACAACCAGCGCAATAAAATATTTGTTAATTTTCATTACATCTACTATTTAGCACAAAAATGAATCCTGTACTTAAAAGCCCAGCAACATACACACAACTTACCATACATTGTGGTAACAAGTGCAGATAAGTTGTGATGCAAATTGTATTGCATCTCCCCATAAAACTCTGGGGCTAAAGCCCCATGTTTTTAGTGTACCAGATGCAGAGGGAGATGCAATATGTTTTCTAATCACAGCTTACCTGCACTCATCCCTTCAATATAATAATTACTTTGTGACTGTTAATACATCATGTAAACAAGGGCGGTATGTTGCAATCCTTTGCATGGCTTTAATGTTTAAATTAAAAGAGTGTGCAAACATTTACAATGTATTGCATCACCTGCAATTTTTCCAAAAAGCTTAGGGCAGTGCAAAGCGCTCGCTAACCCAAAAGTATAATGGGGAGAGTGGTTTTTACACTCATTTAGGGAATAGCAAAATATATTGCATCTCTCTGCAAATAACCAAGTGCTTGGACTCTTAGGGGATAATGCAATAAGAAGTGCAAAGGTTTGCATGTACTATTTATCTACAGATGGATCTGTATCTTTAATTAACCTAAAATACTACTAGTATGATGTCACAATAAAACTGCCGATTCCTAAAACAAAGGAAAGGGTTCCCCGCAGAGCTTACATTCTAAACAATCATGTCTATCTTTATAGCTCTGGCAGACAAAATGTCAAATTACATGATACTTACATTATTGTATTATTGTAAGTATTCTAGTTGTATTCCAATTACTGAAACACAGGGTGTAAAGCAGATAATATAACAAAACATAAGAGAGAAAAAAAAAAATACCTGTGGAATTCAGTTACATCGGCTGGACTTGAAGTTTAGTTCTTGCAGACTTTTCACTAGTCATCTGACTGGCTTTCTCATTTCAATTGATCTAACTGAATACCGCAGATTTATACCAGACCTGGATGAATGAGAACTTTAAAAATCAGAAAGTAAAGTACTTAAAATAAATAAGAAATTATTACAAAAGTAATAATTATTGTCTTTTCTTTAACAAAACACAATATTCTATGACAAACAAGAAAATGCACAGATGGCTGGTTACATTGGTACAACATAAGTCTAACGACATTCTACAGAGAACACAAAAAATCGGAAATGACTTCTGTCAGACAGGCTTTTTTATTTACAGTACTTGTTTTAGCTTAAATGCATTTCTTATTTTATGTTTCAGCTCCACTTTTCCATTATAAGGAAAGAATAGAGAACAAGTAATGAGGCAGGAAGAGCTAGTTTTGTCTCACCCATTGCAATGATAGTTAAATGTTTCAATATCAAGCCACAACACTAAAAAGCTTTATCAGTGAAGCATGTCTCACATCATGCTAATCTCTAGGGACATTGCAGAGCTGTGATTAATATATCTCCTTTTCAATCTAGATTCGTACAATATTTGGAATATTAAAACACTTGAATGCTAAGGCATTAGAAAGCAAAATTTCATTATTCATGGCTTTTTTCTCAAACCTACTTTCTTCCAGCTTAAAAATAGTACACAACATTGTAATTTTTTATTTTAATTTTCCCATCAGACATTAAGCTACAATATGATCGCATGGAAGTTAATGCTTATATATAGTATTTACATACTAAGGGAAGTTGCTGGCAAATGCCTGCTGTGGTTCAATCTTCTTGGATGTTGCCTGTGCTTTCCCCCTGGGAGATATGGGTTAGGGACTTGCTTTTGGGTGTTCATAGAGTTATTTAAGTACTGGATATAAATTAATGTTTTGGAGTACTTTCTGATTTCAAATGGCAGCTGGAAAGGATAACTGGATCAACCAGAACTACAGTGTATGTATCACTACCAGTAATTTTCAATATTTTTGAATTTTGGAATTTTGCCCAGCCCACTCGGCCGGGACAAATAATTCTATGGTGTGTACCCAGCTTGAAGGGCAAAGTTAATTGTAACATTTTTTTCATTTTCTTAACTGTGTGGGACAGAGCAATACACAGATATAGGTAGCTTAGTATATTGTCTGTTTTCCCTTTTACCTGTTCTCTGCAATATATTTTATTTAACTGTGTCTTCAACATATAATATACCATCAGTCCATTTGCAAGGCTTTGCCTCCAAGTTAAACTCAGATAATTCATTCTTCTTAAGCTATGTTTATATATTTGTCTGACAGCATTCCATGAGTGAAATTTTCTGTGTACTAACCATGCATATTTCATGTTTTCAAGTTTTATTTTAATGTGTCCCTTTAAGCAAATATGAAAAGGGTCAAATTAAATAAACCTTTTGCTGTCAAATTCTGTGTTTCTGCCTCTCATGGAAGCAGATGCTGGAAATGAAACTGGTTCAAAACTTAAAGTCCTGGCTATCATTACTGTATCATTTTATCCTGAGGGTGTTTCCAGTTTCATGTCATAACAACAAGAGACATGGTCATTTAGGCAATTGCTAGAGTGGTCCTCTACGAGGAAATTAAAAGAAGTAAGTAAACAAACTTATTTTTCCCATTAAAAGCATATAAATTACCAAAAAGAATAAAAGACCTTTAAGGCTAGGGAACTATCAGGGAGATTCAATAAAAGTTCTTATCAATTAAAATGGGGCTAATTTTGCCCCAACCAATCAGATGTTAGCTTTCAAATGTTAAATAAGATCTGATTGGTTGGGGCACAATTAGAATCATTTTAAATGATAAGAACTTTTATTAAACAACCCTGTATAAGTAAGATGTTCCTTAAATAGTTCATAGATAGGCACAACATTTACACAGGTAAGGAATGGTCACATGTGATGGCTATTACCCCACTAACCTACTGCTGCTACTGATATAGAGCTACTGATCAAAATAACGTGGTCTGGAGTTAAAGCTTTATCACGGGTATTTTTACTTGACTGATCATGCAGCCCATTGAAGACTGCTCAATGAGTGGTGATTTAACAACCAAGTAGTGAAAACTACTAATGATCTACATTGCATATTATGGCATTTATGCAAAGTACCTAAGTGGCGGCATTAATGAGTTAACAGGATATGTATTAAAACTTTTTTTAATATAAAATATAACTTTCTCTCGTATTCAATAGTTGATCAGGTGCCTACTTAGGTACTTTTAATCCTGTCATTCAGTCTTTCCAAAAATCATAACCAAAGGAATAGTTTGTTTTTCAGTACCAAAACTAAGTAAAAATGGCATTGATTAATATGGGCCTGTTTTGCCTTGGCATTTAACTGCTCAGTGATAATAACCCTAATGCTTTATGAAATTGCAAACCAAGAAAATATGGCTAGTATTTGTAAAGGATCGCTATTGTAAGTACCAATTGTTATCGGTAGTATATTGTCTGCAAGAGATATTTTACCACTGTGTTGTAGATTATAACAGATTTGTAAAATACTGATACCATGTGAAATGTTATCACCACGCAGTATTGGCTGATTCTCTACCACAGTTGTTGTTTTAGGATGCGGTCATAAAATAATGCAGCAGCTGTAAATTACTTATAACATTTGGTAATCTATGCCCACAAACATATTTTTTACACCTGTGTCATAAAATAGCAATCATGGTATCGAAGGTGTTTTTTTTTATACCAATCCTTGCTAAATAATGTACTATGCTACTTAAAGAATAAGGATACCCTCCGCACACCTTGCGCTTGAGAAAGGACGTTAGTCCGAAACATGTAGCACACATGTTTGGTTCAATAAAGACATCTTTTTTCACAGCTTGGAGTCTGTGCTATTTGTAAGCTACGCTTATACCTTCACTTATTTGAATTTAGGAAAGTGCTTGCTCCTGTCTCCCAAATTATAAAGCTTTATATCGCTCCTCCTGGCTCCCTCCTCCCCTCATGTATATGATAGGCGATGCTTTGTGGTGTCAGAGGGAATTCCAAGAGAAGAGGGAGACTGTCTGCAGGATCAAGCAACTTTACATAGTGAGATTACAGCTTATATGGTAACACTGGAGATAGCAGAAAGTGCTTCTATCTCCCAGAGAATTATACTTTCATTTAAAAAGATGTCCTTTCTTGGGGTTAACTGACCCTTCAAGCTTTAAAGGAATAAAAACTATGCTGCAGCTGAATGTTAAGCAATATTAGTATTTTCTGGTGGAGTCACAAATATTATTTTCTAGTACCGTGTTTAAAAAAAACTGTGGAGCTTTATATGCAGTATATTTTTATTTTGTATGTATGTATGTATAATTTTATTTATACAGCAACACTTGGGAATGCAGCTCTGTACAAAATTACAATTCATAAAATTCAGACAAAGGAAAAATAAGACAACATACATATATACATACATAAGTAATTAATACATAAATAAATGTATCATAAAAATGCATAAAACATCTGGAAAGTGGCCATTGCCCTGACAAACTTAAAGTGATTTGTTAGTCTCCGGTCTAATGCTGGTTATTAAAGGGATTTATTTAAATATTGTTTTCCTTTAAAAAGTAGTTTTTAAGATGTTTTCATATTAATGTACAATGCACTGTAAGCACAGGGTTGAAGTAAAAACCTGACTGCTAATTAACTTCTACCTCTTCAACCTAAGCACTGTAGGGGGTTGATTTGTGATTATAATAGGAAGTGTTAATGGTTTGCCTAGGAATGGAGGTCAATAGGAATGAGGTAGAGCAAAGAAATGTCAAGGAAATCGTTATTTTAAGGGATTTGAGGATGCTGATCTGCCAATCCTAAAACATAAATCTAAAATGTCAATACATCCTAATGTATCTGAGCCGTAATTCCAATAAAAAGAAAGTATTAAGTGATACCAAAGGGAGCAAGTTAAATGTTTATATTTTTAGTTATTGTACCTTTGCATGTTTACACATGCTTTTATTACTTAGCTTTAGCATAATGTAAGAACCAAATTGAAAGGTTTAGTTTTGCAGTGGCGCATCTGGAGTAGGCAAAGATAAAAAAAATTCTTTATTTGTTCAAAGTCACACAGATCATTTACTGGGCTGCATTCCAGCCTAGGTAACATCCTTGAAATTAAGCACCGTCTACCTCTGAACAATGCGAAGAAGCAGAAGAATAATGTTTTAATACTGCTGAGCTGTGAATATGTTGAGCATTTTTGAGATTAGAAATAAGACAAGCAAGTAAGATAAGTAAAAAAAACAAAACAGCCTAGCTCTCACAACAGGTAACTTGGGGGAAGCTTTCTAAAATTCAAAAAACAAAAAATAAATATATTAACATATATAAAATAATCCTGGGCCTCTATCAAGCCTAGTGATATTAAAAGGTAGGGTTACACCTGGGCTAAAAGCATTGAATGAATGAATTAAATATTTAACAGGGAGAAGTTATATATATATACTAGCAAAAGTGTGTCTGTTGGTGCGCAGTGGGAATTATTTGTGTTCGTTTTGTGTGGATATAGGCGCACTATAAAATGTTTAATAAAAAACAATAGGCAAATCCTGTTGTTCCACCTTTATTGTAAAATTACCATCTATAAAAAAAGTCTAAAAGAAATCCTAAAAATCCTGGCTAAATAAGTGCGCACAGTATTATAGAATTGGTATGCTCTTATAGTTGAAAAACACCAAACATTTTAATTGTACTGGGCACCCTATGTAGTATATTTAACATATTAACATAGTAATTGAGGTTAAATAAAGACATACGTCCATTAAGTCCAACCTATTCACCCTCCTTTTTATTATTATTTTTTTTAACCCTACCTAACAGTTGATCCAGAGGAAGATGTTATATGACACCATTACTAAATATATTTACGTATGGGCAGAGACATTTGGAATTGTGTGAGGGGGGGCATGGGGCTATTAATTTGAGTTTATGTACAGTCTTTATAAATATTATAACTGAAATGGACAGAGCATTCTTTTACAGTTGCACAATAACAAATATGTGTGTGTGTGGGGGGGGGGGGGGTATGTGGATATGCGGGCAGTCTTTATTAATGGGAATGTACATGGTAAATCAAACCTAAGTCCATTGCAAAACTGTACCTTTAAATCACACACTATGTTACTCTTGTTTTTCTAAGCAATTAGCAAAGCTTACCTTTTACTGTTTACTTGCTGGCTCTTCCTGATCACCTGTAATCTGGTTTAATCTCCTACTCCTGTGAGACTTGCTGGAGGTGAATCCCATTCAGGCAAATATTCAGGACTGCCCTGCTAGCTGTATATTTCACTTACAGTACAATGTGGACCAAAATAGGGACTGGATTAGCAGAGTTCTGCTTCTATGTATATAATAAAATGATGTTTTAAGGGCTAACACTGTAAAAAATGAATATTGGTGGCATTGAGCATCAGTCATCTATCATTGTGTTACTATATGTGTGGTAAATCTTTTAAAATGTTCCTGGGAACTTGCTTACTTCAATTAAAATGTTTTTCTTTTCCATGTCATTTTTCACATTGCCACTATTAAGGGGATAATGCAAAATGTACACATTTTGGGGAAAATTATGTTTAAATGTAGAAAGTGTCCCTAACAGTTCTCTGAGGACTGGGCTACACAAAAGCTGAAGTTTTATTATACCTTTAGGCCTCCAAATATCATTATACTATCCACAGTTCTGTTTAGAGTGTCAGCACATGAATTGTGTCCTTCTATAAGACCTGTAGGTCTGGTTCTAAAGATAAGATTGAGTTTACACAAAATTCCCAAATCAGCAACAGCTTCTTTTTAATTCATTTCTCATGTAAGACATGCATTCTCATTTGCAAACACATACTGAATGTCAAAAAATCAGGTAGAACTATTTTCAAATATAGTATTATAGAGGCATAATAGAGAGAACTTCAGCTGCATTTTTTTTGCTGATTAAGAAGTTAGGATGAATCTTCTAAAAGTTATTATGTCTTTTTTCAATGGTTTTGTTAACATGCACATTCTTTATGTGAAGTGAAATAAATGTATTATGTTATTTAATATTAATAAAAAAGGAAAACATTAAACACTCAACACTTTTTGTTGTTTGCACAAGATAAATTAGTTGCTTCCCCCTAGTGGATAAAAGAAAATCAGATTTTTACAGATATTTTTTGTGCTCAACTGAACCACCTTCTGGGCTTT
Organism: Hymenochirus boettgeri; assembly: GCA_019447015.1. NCBI lineage: Eukaryota > Metazoa > Chordata > Amphibia > Anura > Pipidae > Hymenochirus > Hymenochirus boettgeri. The sequence goes on from CM033475.1 coordinate 130,233,717, forward strand.
TATAATGACAAGAACAAACAGTAATTTATTAGAAGCTGATGAATCTTTACTCTGCCGTTATGTTTCCTCATCTGTAAATGCAGCAATTATTCTGTCTAAAAACCACAGTTAGTTCACTCCCTCGTACCACTTATTAAGTGCTAATTAATATTAACAGAATTGAAACAACAACAGAATGTATATCTAGTCCTAAGTTTTCTTTATATGATTTATATAAAATAAACCTAATTCTCTAAATGTTGTTTGTGTAATCAGTCTAAAACGATTTAATACGTAATATTGGGTAAAGGAGATCATACACATAATTATATTATTGGACAATCAGTCCAATAATATTTGCTAAAACTTCTTTTTGGTAGCTGACATGGAAAAAGGACTGGTTTAGTCTATGCCATTGATTGCCCTGGTGGCATTGATTGCCCTGGTGGCAATTGCAAAAGTACATTTTTATTGGCCCAATTTGGTCATCAGGCACCATACACAAAATGATTATCATACAATATTAAATATATGTATGGACTTCTTAACCGTGGTATTTTAGAAGACCCAGAAACACGAGTAAATGAAAACATCTTTAATTCTGTAGGCTTAAACATAGAGTAAACATTAACATAGCTCAACTCTATTTTTCCTAAATTCTGAATGGAAAAACTGCTTATTTAGAATGATTAAATTAGGTATCACTTGCCTTTCTACATGGTTCTGAGCTTCTGACACACAAATCTTAGACATAAATGTTATATTTAAAGACATAAATAGGTTTGGTAGAGTGGGCAGGTAAGTCAGCTATTCTAATTCTGCACTAGGGGGGACTGATGAGCATAGATTTATCAACTGAGGGAAAGCTAGCACCAATGTGGAAGTGGCTGGGGGACTCTGTTTAGGAATTACTTACTGTAGAAAAGCAAGTGATGCATTGTTTTATTCAGCTGTTTCTGTGTTTAACGTCAGTAAAATGTGTTTAGCCTGAAGGGTTCACCAGAGAGATACTTGATTTAAATAAAACCAAAAACTCCAGTGTATCAGTGTACTAGATTAAAGCACCATACAACTCTTGCCTTTCTAAGAAATTCCTAAGCAGAATTCACTTAGAGAAATACAGGATAACACACTCGCAGAGTTTAATAAAAACAATTAAACATAGATGAGTAGACATTTATTTGTGTCTCACTGGCCTTTTTGTGAAACTCTGCAGAGTTTTGTGAAACAGATTTTTTTCCAGCTAAACATATTAAGTCAATGAGAGGTGAAATTTCACAATTAACATGGTTTACTTGAAGACTAGTAGCCGTTATAAACCGTACAAATTGGTAAAAGGCATGGGGAATAAAGACGAAGTTTGAGTACAATTCTAACCCAGTTCCAATTCAATTATTTTTGCAAAATCGGAAGTAATAGAACATTTGCACCACATGCATAACTTTCTGTTTGAGCTGCGATCCGCAGAGCAATGCAATCAGAGCGCATGCAACCTGCAAAAAATAATAACCAAATGCAGTTCAAAAACATAAGGCAGCACATGCAATGTGGCCACACACATTGACATGCTGCTGCTGGCAATATGTATACACACACACAAGAATACACTCAATCCCTTGCATTGCACCATCATAGCACCCACATATACTGCTAGACAATCACACTTCAGCACTAGAAACACATGTTTTGATATAATAAATATAGTAGTGTAGAGAAGTAGTGTAGTAGTAGAACTTTAATTGTTCTAACGAATATGAACTTTCCAAACCTTTCGAACTTTCAAATATTTTTTAATTTTTGTAAAATTTGGGGAAAAGACACATCCACATTTCCTAAATTCACCAATGACAGCTATTTTTAGCAGTGTCAACCACCTAGGTATAAAAGACAGCTCAACAGGCTCCTTGTGATTGTGAGGTGTTACCCTTCCACCCACTTGCATGATGCTAGTGTTGTTGGGTATGTCCAGAAGGGCCATGCTTACCTGGCTCCTTAACAATGGTGGCAAACTGTAGTGAGCCTACTCTAACTCAATGGTTCTGCTGTTGTGAAGCATTACAGTTTGCCTGCTTTTCCTTATATGATGAAAATTATAAAAATAAAAATTAAAGGGGAAATTCAGTGCAAATACATATACTTTTAAGAAAAAAGAGCAGTATTTCCCATGCTAATGACCTTAATCTGCCCATTCAGCATTGTGTCTGTGTATACATAAATGCTTCAGAAATCCTGACTTACATTTTGCAGGACCCCTAATAGGGACCGTTATGGTCTTGCCCTTGACCCAGTAGAGATCTGAGCATGTTTGACCCATCCAACAGCCAATCAGTAGAAATTACTGTTAGGAACATTCCAAGGTAGTGTGCATTCTGGGAAGAAATAGTGCCATTACAGAACCTGAAATGTCACCTCACTAATGTCAACAACAGGGAATAGCAAGGGGGATAACGTATACATAATATAAACTAAGAATTTTTAAAATAATGATATTTTCTCCTGAATTTTTTCCTATAAAGGCAGTTTAAAAAAAAAAAAAAAAAAATTGCCACTCCATGCTAGGTATGATTCCTCTTGTATAATAATGAACACCCCTTTTTAAGAGATTTAGGGTCAGATTCAAAGATATATTCTAGAAATACTGATTTTTAGAAATTAGAATTTTAGAATATTCTCACATTTTCAGGATAATTATCGAATTTCGAATTCAGAAGCTCGACAGTAAAGCTCGACAGTAGTGCGTGTTTGAAGGAAGTGGCTTTATTTCAATTTCTGGATATATGTACTTGTTCCCCAGACCATTTTCCAGGTCCCAGAGCCATGTACAGCAAGTTACCATTGCTATTTTAACTTTATTTTATCTGAACTTTGTGAGCTTTTTGTCCCCACTGACATTAATGGATCCGTTTTCGAACTCTCAAACTTTCAAACTTTTCCTGAAGTTTGAAAGTTTGAAATCAAACCGAACTTTAGGAAGTTCAGCCATCTCTAAAAAATAGGAACTAAAAGGTCTGCAAATGCTTATTTATCTGTGATTACATTCCAAACTGCTGTATTTACTGAGCTGTATTTTATTAATAGTAAATGCATTTGAGATGGACTTTTATTTAAGGGATAATGAAAGCAGTTTAGAAGCATGCTCTACCAAATTAATTATGGGTAGGAAGTATGGGAACACAATAGGGTAACTGATAGCTGCAATATGTATTTGAAATGTGAAGGGAGGCACACTCATAGAGACTTTATCATATCAATAATTTATTCATGTGCCCCTCAGGGTGAAGGGGGTTGGACACCCGAAACATTGTGTACCTGGTTTTCAGCACATGAATAAATTATTGATATGATAAGTGTTATGAGTGTGCCTCCCTTCACATTTCAAATACATATTGCAACTTACCGGCTGTGGCACGGACTAGTAGGAGGAGCACCTCAGAATTTACCTATTAACGACTCCACAGACTTTACTGAAATTAACTGAGAGCTGAGCTGGAATACTAAAATCTTAAAGTTATGCTAACCAATTTAGCAAACTTTAGGTAGAATCTGAGGCAGAATTTGCAGCTGCAATGATTTTGGTAAAGTCTCTCACTAAGCTGTCGTAAAGTGATTTAATATTGTGATTGCACCAATTTTTGTGTGACCTTTGTAATGACAATCACAGAGGTCCCCTTAAAGACATGAAACGATAAGTGTGAAAATGCAAGTAACCAAGAGACACAGTCAGGATAATCCATTAGCATGGGTTCAGGGGAGAGTGATTGCGGCTTTGTTTTTCAGTTGCAATCTTATGAACAAGAGCACATAATGTAGAAACATGTACAAGGCTTACAGTAGTTTAGTAAAATCTTTCTATTTTGTTATTAAGGTTAATGCTGTTACTAAGGTGAAGGCTCTTCATTTTTTTCAGTGCAAATCTTATACAGTAAGAATGTTTTACCATTTAACTATATTCTGTATGTTGTAGAGGGATATTTAAGGAGGTTTAAAAGAATTATTATAAAGTACTTTGTGTAAAAATCAAAATAGAGTGCTATTGATTTAAAGGGCATCTATACTAATATATATATAGAGAGAAAGGTCATAGACGCTGGACCGAAAAGATGGCAATATGCGTTTGTGAATAAAGCGCTTTATATGTTTTGAAAAGTCCTTTGTGTGCACTGAAACCTTTTTTTATTGTTAACCCATCCCCAATTTCTTTAGCAATCAAATCTGATGCATCTCACATTTCAGCTGTCAATCAAGTGCCTTATAATAAACTCTTCTGCTGTGAGCAGTTTTGCTGTAGCTGGAATGGTGACAGAGTTTTGACGGTTGGTATGCTGTATGCTGTTTTGACGTTACCTATTAATTTCCCTCTCCCAGTGCTGCCTCATGGTGATTACTAAGCATGCTTGCCCTCATAAAGAAAAGTCTGGCTATAAGAAGGCTGAGCCTGAGCAGAATGTGTACTGAATTGAAGGCATTCGGCATCACACACACTTCGGCATCACACACACTTCAGTGCCACAATATATATATATATTGATTTATAAATTAATATGAGTAAAAGTAATTTTTTCAGCATACTGCAGTTGCCCTTTAAGAACCAAAATATAAAGTTTTGTCTGGATTCCACAGCAGTATTTACACAATACAGATTTGATATTTTGAGATAATATAGATATTTAAAACTGCAAAATAAAATGAACAAAACATCTAAAAATATCTAAGTTCATCCAGTCCACGGGGTACTATTTTATAAAAGGGAAAAACACATCAAAAGGCTCTTTCAAAGACATAATCAGCGTATTGCATTTTCAGTCATGTAAGATGATGCATCTTTAAACATCTTGAGAAATATCAATTTTATATTTCAAGATCCCCTGAGATTTTGATAAATTCTATTGTGCGTTTGCTTTCTTCGCCTTGTAAAAAGCTCTCAACAGGAGCTTGGACCATGAAATGTCAATAATATTCTGTTTATAGAGCTATGGTTAGCAAAACCCAAAAACATTTTTTTATGATTATTCATATATCATGACTTGATTGAAAACGGTTCTATTAATAACTTGCTCAGATTTAATCTGATTGCCTTATTCCTTGTATTGAATCTCAACATGTTTAAGTTGAATCAGAAAAAACATACTGTGACAATATATATGATGCATTGCCATAATTTTAATACTACACTAACATCATAGGTGTTTATTTAAATACAATATTTGGCCACACGATTATTTAAACAACATTAATGTAACCTGGATCTAATAGGGTTCTTCTTCCCTAATTCATCTCCCTGGATTTGCTGGAAATCTAACGGTATGCTGTACACTAAAGATACACTCTAGTGCACAGCAGATCAAAACTAGAAAGCTGCAGCCTTTCCTGTACTCTAAAAGCTGGCACCAGCTTGTATTACTGCACAGACACCTGCCTCATTTAGGCACAGTTCCTGCCTTTCTCAGAGAAAATTTTTTTGTTTACAGTGTTATGGCAAACATTCAACATTCCTGTCCCTAACAATCACAGATTCCTTTCCCACTTTTCTAGCCTTTGAAACAAAAACAGAAAGGTTTTGCAGAATGTTTGCAGTTTATTTCTTAACCAGCTATTTAGTATTGTTCCTGGTAAGGCATGTTGGCTGGAAAGTAAGCTGCAGAGCAACAGCAGCTTTCAAAGTCTTATCAGGGGCTTAAATATTGGTGGGGAAACATCTTTAAGAAAATAGAAACAATGAATACAGGGGTTGAGGGGGTGCGGCTAATTAGTCCAGATGCAGTTTGAAGACTGCATGGAAATAGATATGTACTGACAACAACATGGAGGCCTTCTTATTTACATATTCCACTTCATACATGTACAGGTATCCCACCCCTCCTGGATTGTCCGGGAGTCTCCTGCACTCCCGCGAGACCACCCCAGACTCCTTGACCTGAGAGGAGACTTGAGTCTTTCAGTGACCACGCCCCCCGGAATTCCCCCAACTCTGCCCTAACCCCGCCTCCCACCACCCCTAGAATGCTGGCCCTGCCTCTGTGTGATGTCACACTCCCCACGTGATGTCACGCACTGCTCGCCACGTCCCCTTTCCCACCCTGCCCGGAAGCCTGAAAGGGCAAGGTGGGATGTTGCATGTATGTAAATGCAATTTTGTGTAGTAGTGTCTTACAATGCATGGGTGATCAGGGGAGAAAAGCTTCTAAGTTATCAGTGAAGATTTTAACTAAACTAAAAGTTTAGTTATTTTTTAAAAGGGAACTGTGTCTCCATACATAAATTGAACAGTAGTGAATCCAAATAACCACTCAGTATTATTGAAGGTCCTCTATCCCAACTTTTCTGCCCCAAAGTCCAATAGTCACTTGTAAACGTGAAAATGGATGAGTCCTCCAGATTCTTGTGCAAAAGTGTTACATTTTATTCATACCCCTTAGTACATAACATGGCAATGTTTCGGGCAAAAATGTGCCCTTTCTCAAGACTTTATACATGTGGTCTTTAATATTGCAAATTTAATACATTTATATAATACACAAGGCTAGGCATTTTCATGGGGAGGTGAAGTTGCGAGAATCTATATTAAAGTCACTCAGTGATTCCTGTATTCCGCTGCCCCACCCACTGTCTCTCCCCTCCCTGTATTAGTCATTTATATAGGAATCCATGTTTATTGTTGACACACGATGTTCGGTCCTTCTTTCTCTTTCAATTGGAACGGTAATTAACTATTTATGCAATAAATGGGGATACCTATATAAATGACTAATACAGGGAGGGGGAAAGACAGTGGTAATGGGCAGTTTTATTTGGCTGGCCATGTGTATTATAAGAAATAATACGCTACCTACAGTGTAATATATGGATTTACTTCACCTTGGAGTTCCATGCCCTGTATAAAAGCACCCAGCCTGCGGCCTTGTGCTTCTATATGGTCATGGAACTCCTCTGGGGCATAATATCCTTATATTACACTGTAGGTAGCGTATTATTCCTTATATAATATAATAAATATTTATATATAATATATATTTAATGAACAATAATAGTTGCTGAATGAATTTTCTGTTTTTTTTAACTGTAAAACATTTCTTGTAAAGGGATTCTGTAGAAGCCCTGATCGATAAGTGTGCCAATGAAAGGTTAAAACTCTTGTTTAGTAAGATATAAAAATAAACATATTTAGCATTTTTACAATTAATTTGGTGACTGCCTGTTGCATTTTAAATAGTGCTATTAAACAGCCAACTTTAGGTACAGTATCTAAATTGGTGTTTCTGTTCAGCCTTGGCCAAAGATCATCATAATCCTTTTCTACTGCTCTTATTTCACATTCTTCCAACTGCTGCTGCAACTCTTGGCATGCATCACCACAAAACTTTATTGGTCTATCAGATTGGATGTAGAAACATCAGAAAATATGATTAGTTCCAAATTAATTCAGATGGGACTAAAACCAGAAATCAGATACATTAAGCCAACAGGGCAGCACAGTGGCTAAGTGATTCCACCCTTGGACACATCTGCAAGGAGTTTATGTTCTCCCTGTGCTTGCATGGGTTTCCTCCGGGTTCCCCCACAATCATTAAGACATACTGATAGGTTTTATGTGTCAAATGTGCTTAGGGCAGGGCCTGATGTAAATGTATACATGTAATTGTAAAGTTCCATAGAAGTTGGTGCTATATAAATCAATAATAATAATAATAATAAAAAGATGCAGGGCAACTGTGGAGAAAGAAGACCAAGAAAGAAGAGGAACCAAATAATTCTCTTTGAGAGAAATTGTATGCTGCATGTCTGCCTTTAAGAGTATGATCAGTAAAAACCAAAAAAAAAACCAAAACAAATTGGCTTAACTGAACAATGCAAATGATAAATACAGCCACCAGAAGAAATCTGCAAAACAATCTTGTGAAACAAACAGAGAGAATTTTGAGCAACAGTAATATAAAGGAGAATTAAAATCTAGAAATATATTATGCTCAGGAACTGAACCACCTGCTTTTCTAGCTTTTCACATATTTTTTTTTAACCTAAAATGCTACAGATTCAATCTATTGGACAGTCAGAAAATACATTGATGCTGCTTCTCTTCCTGATCACCTTTAGTCTTTTTGTGAAAGAATTGAATTTAAAGCATTGTTAAAAGTGATGTGATGGTTTAATGGGTAGTGCAGGAGGGAAACACAGTCTTTGGGCATTAAACCATTAATATACTAAATAACAGGTTTGAGGGTAACGCTAGGTACACACAGTACAGATCAGTGAAAGATGACAGACAGGATCTGCAAGATCCTGTCTGTCATCTTTCAAAGATCTGCATACACACAGTCCTGAGCATTCTCCCTATGAACATCATAGGGAGAACGCTTAGGGCTGTGTGTTTCCATTGGCCGCGCTAGACTCCTCTATAGGAAGTCTAGCACAGCCAATGGAAATTTTTGGTCTTTCTCGAATGAGCGTTCGGCCGAACCGATGCTCGTTCGGGAAACGAAGGTACACACAGTACCGATAAAGCCCCAACGGTGTCGGGGCTTTATCATTACTGTGTGTACCCAGCATAAGACAGTAGCTTACAAATTGAATAAATCCACTTAGTTTGTTCAAAGATGGTATGGCTTTTTCTTTTGTCATCAAAATACATGTTTTGTAAATGACTCCATTAACATTTAAAAGGCCATTCCTCATTCCTGTTTGGGGCCATCAGAGTGCAGAGAAGAAAAGCATAGCCTATTGCAGCCTTCTCCCCACGTGGCCTGCTATTTACATCATTTCGCAAAAACTGATAGCTGTCAGAGAGGCGATTGTGAAAGGTGCACATAAAGCTGGTCTTCTGTATTACATTAGTTTTCATTTCAATAAGGATTCATTTCTCAAGTGCTGTACTATATTAAAAAGGTGCACACAGATCTGCAGCAAAAAAAAGGGTTGCTAACAAAAAGAACATATAAATCAGATATGTTATTTCTCTAGTGCAATTTTAAAAACAAAATCAACATTAGTGCCAAGATAATATGCCTTTTAAATTATGCCTCAGGTTTTGGTATTAGGTAACATTGAAGGTTATTTTCCGAAATTCACAATCGGGAAAATTGGTGTTAAGGCCATGCAATTACAATTTTACAAAAATGTAGATGTGTTTGGTGGTTAATTTTTATGCCAGATATTTAACACCTGCTGTGAACAATAATTAAGGAATAACCTCCATAGTCTATCCTTTCTAGCCTTTAAAATCAAAAAGATTTCACATGAGACAAACTTCTTTAGGGTTATTCAATAAAAGTTCTTATTGTTAAAAATGGTGCTAATTTTGCCAACCCATCAGATGTTAGCTTTCAAATGTTACATAAGATCTGATTGGTTGGGGCAAAATTAGCACCATTTTTAATGATAAGAACATTTATTGAATCTCCCTGCTTATGTTTTAACAAACCAAAGCGGTCCCAGACCCAATAAACTTTTACTGTCAGGGCCGAGTTTGTGTCTTTATTGTGAAAGGTACTGGTGCTATAATCCCATCCTTGGTAACATGAAGAGCCTGCTATTTAATCCGGTGATTTTATCAGTTATTGCACATTGTGAGTACAATTTCCAGCAGCAGGGTATATATTTAATGAAGTAAATAAGCCTTATATATTAATGGACTACAACAATAAAGTGACTGACAATCTATCTTTTATGAGATTTAGGTTGCATGCTGAGCTTCTCAAGTCACCAAGTGATTAGAGTGAGTGGCTCTGCGTCCTTTTCTGTTTTTATTACTGGATGCAGTGTTTAAATTCATGTTTAGTTACTCAGAAGTCAACCCTATTCCTTAACACTGATTTACCTTCTTATTTTGGAAGACAAGGTCCCTCGGTAATGTCAGATCAGAGAAGAGCGCAAGGTTACTCTGGCAAGTTTATCTTCCAGCAAAAGCAGCATTTAGGAGACTGTTCTGCAAGAGATAAAGGATTAACCCGTGCAACAAAGGGGATGGAACTGACAGGAGTTGGAAGCCCTGCATGTATTTGATCTTAGCTTTACAAACAGAAAAGCTGCAGAGCTGAGCTTCCTTCCTGCAAAATCTGATGCGTGTTGTATATAGAATTTAAATTTAAAAAGTCAAAACATTGAAACAGATCAATGTGAAAACGTAAAGCACAGCTAGGCAATTCGACTCTGTCCAGTTTAATTTAACTACCAATACCCTTTTCAGATTCCATGATAGCTTTCATGTAGTTCAGAACAAGACTCTCAAGTTTTTAGAAAACTTACAGGGAGATTCAATAAAAGTTCTTATCATTTAAAATGGTGCTAATTTTGCCCCAACCAATCAGATCTTATTTAACATTTGTAAGCTTACAGCTGATTGGTTGGGGCAAAGTTAGCACCATTTTAAACGATAAGAACTTTTATTGAACAACCCTGAAAGTGTTACACTACTTTATAGATTTGTGAGAATGCCATTCCAAAGAGCCCGTTAGCATCTATAGCAAGGATGACCAATTTAAAAGAAAACTCTTTGGAAAGGTCTTTTTTCATGATAAACTACAGTGCTTTTTGCCCTACATGCTTTAGATACTTGAATGTGTTACATTGTGGTAGTTACACAACACAAAAAAAGGTTTTATTATTGGCAAGGGGTTTTTGCTGTGATATCCTGTGCTTATATAGTGTACTTATACGTAAAAGCTGTGTATGGCACTAGGAGCTAGATTGAAAACAATGCACAATAATCACAGACTTGTGGTGTACACCCACTCTCAAATAACCATGGAACCAACAGAAAAACAGCTTTGGTTAAAATGGGCAACACAGCAGGTATGTGAAAAACAATCCAATACTTTATTTCTATAACATCCCAATATACCAATCATCCCAATAAAGTGCATACTACAAAATTAATAAAATCACGTCCCCCTGACAAACAGACCCTGCATAAAGTATATATACCAGTAAATATAAAGATGGAAGAAATATTGGGCTTAGTAAAAACCCACAATTATACCTATGCTAAATTAAATTACGCATGATCATATAAATCACACACACATAGGACATACATATAGGAAAACTATACCGTCAGACATAATAATCAGACAGGCAGATCACTCTTGATTAGAGATATCCGAACTTCGCAAAATCCTGTCCGCTCGAGGATCTGCGAATTTTCGAAAAAATATGAAAATTCGAAAATCCGCGAGCGGACCCATTAAAATGAAAAATATCCTCGAAAATACGAGAAATCTCGTAATTTCGAAAATTTGCGAAAATACAAGAAAATCCGCGGTTCGGAAGTTCGGAAGGCGGAAGATCCGGAAAAATCTGCCGTTCGCGAACGGGATAAATCCGCAATAGATCCGGGTTCGGATCCACGAACCGGCCATCCCTACTCTTGATAAAGTCAAAAAGGTATCAGGGTAAGTCAGGAGGACCACATTAAAACAGGAAGGGCAAACTCCAGATGTGTTTCTTCCTAGGTGGACTTCCTTATATACAGTACACCATGATAAGAAAATGTTTTAAAAATTATTTGTTAATATATATCCAATAGAAAAGGATGTAAGTTGAAGACACCATCATCTGCTCCTACTGAACCTTAGTTGTCACCATGTTGTCAAATGGAATATTGTTCCACATGATTATTCCATTGTCTTTTCTAAAGCATCTGCCTGACATACTCCCAGACACATAAGGATTATTTATATTGTTGCATAATCTCCCAAGCATTTGGCATGCCAATCATTAGGTTGCAGTTAGGATCCATATATCTGTCGAGAACAAGGCCTTTTAACATTCCATTCTAGTCTAGAAAAAATTTAATCAAATAACATGGTTAAGAAAAGCATACTTTGAGACTACAATTAATCAGGGCACAGTTTAATCAATTATTGGAAAATAAAGGTTGAAACCTACTTGTAGCTTATTTAATAGCACATTCAACAGTTTGAACTTTTTATTAAATAAGCCTGAAATTCTTCTTAGGAAAAAGTACAGATATAGATCTAAGAAATTATACATCCATACTATGCACTATAAGATACTATATGTGGCATCATAATCAATTTCTACAGAACTGGTCCCAAATGTCAATTTGGACAATTCTAAGTTGTAAACAGAGAAGCTTGGACATACAGGAGGAGCAGACTAGCAACTGCAAGTGGCGGTATTTTAAATGTTAAAAACGTTGCAGTACAAATCCTCATTACACAATAAATCCTAAACTTATTATTATTAGCATTAAATTCTTGTTATGCTGTGTTCACTGATTGGAAGTATAATTGGGTCTGTGCAATATTGAGGAGGATAATGTACATTATATTGGGTTAAAAGGCCAACTGGTATCTGTTATATTTAATATGCTGATCTTAAATTAATGTGTATAGTGTTGCTCTTTGATACATGTTTTTCATTTGCCTATTTATAGCTATCTAAGATGAGAATATCATTAGGTTCAACTATACTTAGTTCCTTCAAATTGCATGTTAAAGAAAAATATACCCCCAAATTATATATAATTACAGTAAAATGCATGCGTTCATCTTTATTCTTATCTGTTGATGATATGCTTACTTCACATCATCAGTTTGATTACATAATCATCATTAAAATATTATGAAGAACATATATTTTCACCATCTACAATATGAATTAACATTTCAGTAACCTCTAGTGACTAAGCTACACATATTGCACAAGCACAGGGAAAACATGAGAGAGGTATTGACCAGTAACCTTTTCTTTTGTAATACCTGTAAACTGCACCTGTTATTACTATGGCACTTCTACACTTTCCTATGTATCATTTTAATTACCAGTCAGCACACCATTCCATTGTTTGAAGTGCCCGGGTGCCTTATCAGAGGGAAATATATATCAGAAAGAAGCAGGTACTCTCAGGTCTTGTATCAAAGCTAAACTTTGCTTTTATTTAGCTAACTGTTTTCTACAGTTGGCTAAATAAAAGCTAAGTTTTAATTTGTGATACAAGACCCAAGTGTTCCTGCTTCTTTCCTATGTATCTGTATGTTATCCACCTAATTAGATTGTTAGCTCTACGGGGCAGGGGCCTCTTTCCTCGTGTTACATGTTTTAAGCACTTGTAAATTTCATGGTGCACATACTTATTTATATTTCTATGTATTTATTTATTGTCCCCCTTCTTGTATTCTAATATTGTACAGCGCTGCGTCCCCAAGTGGCACTATATAAATAAACTATACATACATATATTTTAATGAAAATCTTTTAAAGAAAATTAATGGAAAACACCAGCTGATACAAATAGTTTTCTAAGGGTCACATGTATTATCAAATTGGCTAATTATAACATGTTATCCATGGTCAAGTTAGGGCAAAAATAGATTGGGAGACTTCAATAGAATGTCATTTAAAAACAAAGTTGTTTACTAGCACATGGGAAGTACATTTTATTAATATACTGTTCTAAAAATCAAATTTAGTATTTAGCTTAATTTCTAGTCTCTATGGTAACATTCTATTAACATATTAATACAGTAACATAGTAAAATAGTAATGGAGGTTGAATAAAAAGATAGGTCCATCAAGTCCAACCATTACAGCCTACTTAATAACCCTACCTAACAGTTGATCTAGAGGAAGGCAAAAAAAAAAAAAAAAAACATCTGAAAACGGGGGGAAAAAAGTCTTCCTGGTTCCGAATGGCAATCAGAAAGCATTACTGGATCAGCCAAAATGATCAGGGAGATTCAATATCCCTAAAATAACCATAAAACTCATGTTAACCCAAAGTCATATCAGTTTAATGCCTGTTTTTACCTTTTTTTAAGGAACTTCACCATTTCGAAATATTTTTGGGAATAGCACAGTCCACCTGATACAATTCCCCATTAGTTAAGATTTGTGCTACCTCTTAGCATGAAACTTAACTTGGGGTTGTATTGGGTCTTTAAGAGAACACCGGCATCCTACCTTTCCACAATTCCGCAAACAATAACAGACATAATCGCGTTTACATCCAGTATTGCGTCTCTGGGTTGCATAAAGGTAAGACACTGGTATTAGCACTATTGAATCTCCCCATATATCAATCATTACCAGTAATTTCCAATATTTTTTAGTTTTAAAAATGTTTTCCAGCCCACGCTTTAAAGTTTTTAAATAAAAATGGCCATTATCACATTTTCTGGGTGACCTGTTCCACAGTTTTAACATTTAAAGAAACCTTTCCTAACCTACGTTTTTTCTTCTAATCTTTAAGGATTTATGTGAATCTTCTGAAATTACCTATTATTGAACAATGCTACATTAAATTTATTATATGGCCCATTAATGCAGTATATTTAAACATTAATCATATCTCTGCGCAATCGCAGCTTCTCCAATGTAGATAACCGTAAATTGTCTAATCTACCTGCTCTGTCGATTCCCTCCATTCCCCTTGTTATTTTATTTTCCCTTCAATTTTTATTTACTCCTTCAATTTTGAAGATGTCCCTTTATATATTCCAAAACCACACTGCATATTCCAAATGAGGGCTTATTAGTTCTTTGTTAAGAGGGAGAATAATATTTTTCTCTCTTTAATCAATACCCTCATTATAAAAGACAATATCTTGCTAGCTCTAGTTATTGTCTGGCACTGCTTGCTACAGCTAAATCTGTTATCTACTAGAACCCCCCAATCTTTTTCAAACAGATTCACTTAGCAAAGATCCATTGATGGTGTAGGAGGCATAAGGATTGTTAAACTCCAAATGCATCATCTTTATCAACATTGAATCTCATATGCCATTCTGCTGCCCATTTTGATAATCTAAGTCTGCTTGCAGCAATTTCACATCATTTGAAGTTACTAAAGATCTGCATAGTTTTGAGTCATCAGCATACACATAGACCTTGCTCTTAGTGCCCACTTCTAAGTAATTAATAAACAGATTTAATAGAAGTGGCCACAGTACAGAACCCTGAGGCTCTCCATTTAGAACGTTGGCCCACATACTGCAGATTTAGCTCCGTTGACCACTACTCTCTGTATGTGATACAATAACCAATTCTTTATTCATGTACAAATGTTTTTTTTCTAGGCCAGCAGACCTTAGTTTTTACATAAGACACCTGTGTGGCACAGCTTTAAAAGCTTTTGATAGGGTTCTCCTTTTGATTGGTCATCTGAATGCGATGTATTGTGGGAAACTCTATAGCCATTTTTAATATATTCACATTGATATAGCCAATTTTAATATATTCACATTGATGATTAGATAATGATGGTGAAAGTTTAACAAAATTTATATTGATTACATATAATAACCATTAACCTTTATACTGCAGTGGAAGTTATTTTTCCTATATTACGCATACCTAGGTATTCTACATATTGCCTTCATTTTGGTTATATTTCATATATTGCTCTGTGTTAAGTGAATCACTGTTGGGAAAAAAAACTTTGTTGGTTAACAAACTTAAAAGTAGAAAGCAGTACCAGGCAGCAACAGCTAGAGCCAGCAAGATATTGTCTTGTATAAAGAGAGGTATGGATTCAAGGGAGAAAAATATTATTCTCCCACTTTACAAAGCATTGGTAAGGCCTCATTTGGAATATGCAGTGCAATTTTTGAATCCTGTGTACAAAAAGGACATCTTGGAAATGGAAATGGTTCATGGAAGGGCAATTAAAATCATTAAAGGAATGGGGGAGCTTGAATAAGAAGACAGATTGGATAAGTTACAATTACTGTGTATAAATACATTAACGGGCCATATAAACTGTCTGGGGCATTGTTCACCAAAAGAATATGTCAGAGGACACATGGACATCCCTTAAGACTTGAAAAAAAGAAGTTTAGTTTTCAAGTTCAGAAAGGGTTTTTCTCTGTAAGAATGGTAAAACTATGGAACTGTCTTCAATTGGACATTGTGATGGCAGGTTCATTGGATGGTTCCAAAAAAAAATAATGTTGCAGGTTACTGGTATTGATACATAAAGGGTCAGAGTCAGGAAGGAATTTTTTCCCCCTTCATAATTCTGTTGAGATTTTTTTTTTGCCTTCCTCTGGATCAACAGTTAGGCAGAAAATGTGGGTATTGCTCAAATACTAAACTATACTATTCTATACTATACTATACTATGCTACTCTGTACACAATATACCAAGTGTACAGATTACTAAGAGTTTTATACTTATTTTGTAATGACAAAAGTGCTCGTTTTTGCTGTAGTATTAAGACTGAAAATAAATGTCTTTTTAATCAATGTGAAAAGGCCCTAATACAGATCAAAACTTTGTTTCCAAAATGTATTAATGGTCACAATGTGGTTAATACATTACAGGACAAGGGCAGGTAAGTTGCAGTCTGTGTCTTTATTGCATCACCATGTAAGTATTTTAATATGGCTTGACCAGGGAGAAGGTTATGTGCAGAACCCCAAGAAGTTCTTTGTCACAACTGAACAAAAACTATTCCAAAACACCCATTTTAAACATCTGATCTGACTGTAAAAACTCTGAAACTTGTGGCCATTATTGGGGTGAATTACGATGAGCCACTACTGGCTTTTTATGTCTGAAAACTGTGATACCTGATGTACCATAGCTTACTGTGGCTTTAAGAGAAAACAAAGCACTTAGCTGATATCGGCTCTTTAAGATGGTATCTTTAACACCAGCATATATACCAGCATAAATATTTGGAATGAGTTAACCCAATTTGCAACCCCATTTGCACTGCTATCAGCTTGGTGCATCACCTTAAGAGGGCGATAGAGGCTCACTATACATTGTCCTTTTTGGGTTTTTTTGTAAGGGATGTTGAATTGTAGGATAGGCTTTCACATACTAATTGAATGCCTAAGATAACAAGAACACAAAGTTTTTATGGTAAAGAAAGGTCATTAAGCCAGAAGGAAAATCTTTCTAACAATATATTTTCCAGAAAACACAATACTCATACTTAACAAATGTGGCATAGAGGAAGATGACACATTTCCAGTATCACCCCAGAATGTGATGTTGTCAATTGTTTTATAGACTGCATTAATATCTTCTAGCATGGAGCTTTGTGACTTTGCTTACTGAGTTTCCATTTTTTATTATGTGATGAAATCTTAATTTATTAAGTATAAAGCCATCTTTTAATATAATACAATAAGGTATTTTATTGTGTAAGGAGCAACGCTACCTAAACTCTCAAAACACTCAATAGACTCCTTCTCACATTTCATTAAGATTTTTTTATTAATTTGAACTTTTGTGCACTTTGAAAGCAGGAAACAAGTAGAGTGAATCAGTAATTCAATAAAAATCACATTTGCAATATGGTGCAGAAAGTTAGTAAACAATGCTTGACTAATCAAAATGTATTTCATGCATTCATTTTATTACTTGTCAGTCCACATTATCAATAAGATAAATTATAACTTGTGAACGATTTGAAAAAGAGGAATAAAGCTTAAAATGTGCATCCAAATTTCAAAAAGATAGGGTGCAATTTGCAATTTTGCAGACAACCAAATTGCACTTATTGCCAATGCCAACAAATCTGTTTGCCCATTCTAGGCCAAACAAAAAGGTTGTTAAGTAAACAGACAAACAATCATGAAGTAAAGCAATGATCCCACAAATGTGCTGATAAAGTCCCTCATATACATTAATATTTGTATTTCAAGTGTAACAGAAAGGCTGCTATTGTAAAACAATGATTGATCATTTACAGGCTAATCAGCATTTTGCCCAGAATAATTTGCCAACTGTCTTAGATTTGTTTGTTCGTGAACAGTCAGTCTGGCCTCATACATGTAGCCCAATTAGATCAACTGGACTTGAAATGTAGTTCTTGAAGGCGCTTCGCTAGTCATCCGACTGGCTTTCTCAATTCAGAATGACTTGTACAAGAATCTGTGGCAATTATGCACCCTGGAAAATCCCAATTAGCATATCACAGCCAGGTGTTAAGGGTGTGATTGGATAGTGGCTAAGAGGTGTTATAGGAACGCCCAGAGTAAGGTGTTAAAACAGCATTGTACATGGCAGACAGTTGGTGTCGAACCCCCCCACTTTATTAGGCTTGGTTTCTTTATTTTCACATAAATGGCCTCCTAACACCTCTCTTGAACCAGTCACGTTCCTTCGCCATATGTTAACATTACAATCTTCAAAGGTATTCCTTTATCCTTGATGCAGTATACGGCTGAGTCCTGACCGAGGAATTGGCTCTTCTGTGCTGGGCCATACGTTGATGCAGTTGCTGTTTGGTCTCCCCACATACAAATCAGAGCATTCTTCACTGCACTGTACTGCTATATGATGTCGCTTTTCTTGTGTTTTGGTATTGGGTCTTTCGGATGTACCAATTGCTGCCTCAGTGTGTTGTTCGGTTTAAAGCAGACAGGGATACGATGTTTTTTGAAAATTCTTCTTAATTTCTCGAGACCCCTGCTACATATGGGATGACCATGTTCTTCCTCCTGTCTTGCTTTTCCCCTTCACTGTTGGTATTCGTGTTCTTTTTCTTTCCTTCTACTTCTTTTGACAAAGGCCCAGTCTGGATATCCACAAGTTTTAAGGGCTCCTCTGAGATGTTTTATTTCTTTAGCCTTCGCCTCTGTGCTAGTGGGGATGTTCTCACTCTGTGTTGCAGGGTTCTGATGACACCCAGCTTGTGATCTAAAGGGTGGTGGGAGTCAAACATCAAAAACTGATCTGTTGTGTTGGTTTTCTGTAAACCTCTACTTCCAGTTTACCATTCTCCCTGACTTCTACCAAGCAGTCCAAGAAGCCAGTTTGTGGTTTTGTACCTCTCCCTTGTGAATTTAATGTTTGTGGTCTACCGCATTAATGTTTTCTGTGAAAGCTTGTAATTCCTTCTGGTGGATTTTAAACCAGGTTCATCCACATATCTGAACCAGTGGCTGGGTGTATGCCCTTAAAGTTATTAAGTGCCTGTTTTTCTACCTCCTGCATGTAAAGGTTGGCCACAATGGGTGAAACTGGAGAACCCATAGCACATCCATGTTTTTGCTTATAGAAATTATCCCTGTATTTGAAATAGGTGGTTTCAGGCACAAGTCCAACAGAAACACACCTGTTCTGGGTTGAGGTCAGTTCTGCTGGTAAGAGTGCTGTCTTGGCCTTGCCGTTTTCTCTCACCATGTCAACAGCCTCCTTGGTGGGTATACAATGAAGAGAGATGTCACATCATGGACACCATAGTTTCTTCTACACCGAGTACTATATCTTCAATCTTGTTGGTGAAATCCTGAGAGTTCTGGATGTGATGCTTAGAACTTCCCACCAAAGGTCCTAAGATGTTAGCTAGATATTTTGCCACCTTGTTGTATGTTACAGAGTTGATGCTGCTTACTATGGTCTTAGTGGGCCCCTTCCTTATGTATCTTTGGGAGTCCATATATGCATGGATGTGCCTCACCAGGGTAGAGGCGATGATACATTGCTCGGTCAGTGGCTTTATCCTTTTGAAGCTGTTGTAGTAAGTCTATGACTCTTTTCTTGTAACGGTTGGTGGGATCCCTTGTTAAGCCTCATATGTGTTGTTATCGGCCAGAGCATGGTCACCTTATCATGGTAGTCTGAGGTGTTGAGTACCACTCTGCATCTTCCTTTATCTGCCGGTAGAATGGTGATACTGGAATCTTTCTTGAGGGATGTTAAGGCTCTTCTTTCCTGTGTAGTCAGGTTAGATGAAGGAGTTTTAGCACTGGCTAAGGCTGCGATACCTTAAGGCGAAGTTGTTCTCCCTCACTCTGTGATACCTTATTACTGTGGATAGAGCTTCTGTGGCTGCTATAATATCCACCACAGGGAGGGCTTTAGGGGTGATGGCAAATTCAAGCCCTTAGCAAGGACTTCCATTTCTGGCTGGGTCGGGCCTGTTGACAAGTTTCTCACCCTTCCTCCTTGTTTGATGAAGTGACACTTCCCTCCTTTTGTATCCAAGGTAGTTGTTCTCCTTTGGGGTCGTTCTGGGATGACAGAATAGAGAACTTGTTTTGTTGCCTTTGTTTGCCCTTACAGTGCTGGAAAGCTGTGCTTGTTTGGTGAACTCCATCACTCTTTCCCAGATGGACACGGTAGCTGTGAGGCCAGTTCTGTTCTAGTTGACTAATGTTGTGCTAAAGCTCGACTGTAAAATGTGTCGTCGTACCCGTTCACTTAGGAGCTGTGTTTGAGCCTTTTGCAGTATCTGTTTGGCTCTGATGCCTTTAACCGTGGAATCCAACGTATACTGCATGGTACTAGCCTTTGTTGTCTGCATCGAAGGTTAAATCGCAGGTGGTTTCTGTAGTCTGCCAATTTTCCTTGCTGCTTTTCATATTGCCGTACATTTTGGGGTTTTGCTCCCCAAAGATTAGAGAGGTGTTAAGGAGGCCATTTATGTGAAAATAAAGAAACCAAGCCTAAATAGAGGTGGGGGGGTTCGACACCAACTGTCCTGCCATGTACAATGCTGTTTTAACACCTTACTCTGGGCGTTCCTATAACACCTCTTAGCCACTATCTAATCACACCCTTAACACCTGGCTGTGATATGCTAATTGGGATTTTCCAGGGTACATAATTGCCACAGATTCTTGT
This sequence comes from Hymenochirus boettgeri, assembly GCA_019447015.1. NCBI lineage: Eukaryota > Metazoa > Chordata > Amphibia > Anura > Pipidae > Hymenochirus > Hymenochirus boettgeri. Next base: position 130,254,235 of record CM033475.1, read on the forward strand.
ACAAGTCATTCTGAATTGAGAAAGCCAGTCGGATGACTAGCGAAACGTCTTCAAGAACTACATTTCAAGTCCAGTTGATCTAATTGAATACAACAGATATACCATGACCTGGATGAATGAGAACCTTCACAAGCACTAAAGCCTTACATTGTATGGAAAATATTTTCATAAAAATAGTTTACAACAAATTGTATGTTTTCCTTTTCCACAAAAGAAGGGTGTTCCTTAAAAATCAGTAATATGCAACAGTAAACAGTAACAGATTTGATCACCTTAGAAGAAAACTATAACTAACCCCCTGCCCCCCCCCACACACACACACTCCAACCCTCTGATTCCCCCACTAGTCGCCAGGGTAAGGGCCTAAACCACTGTGTCATTACCCCTGTTTATGTTAGATCAGTTGGAATATTTACTTAAAATTTTCTTTCATTGATCCAACTTTAATCATTTGCAAATCCTTTTGCCATCAAAAAACTATTAGCTTCACTTATGCAATCCCATTTCGTAGTCCAATGCTCAAGCTTAAGTTCGATCCAGTAGTTTTGAACCATATTGTATTTCCCTTTGCACTATAATTGCTGCATTTCATAATAATGAAAGTTGTAAAATAAATACATTGATTGGTATTTTACAGCCATGTTGCTATTTTGAAATACTGATGTGGTCAGTAAGTAGCTATGGTGTCAATATATAGCGATATTGCGGCTTTATTAATAGACCCCTTATTTTGAATAAAATATTATTTAAAAAAAAAACATTTCTGTTAATTTAATAACATTTCTGACTACAATGGGACAATGGATATTAATTAATACAGATTTTTATTGCTTATCCCCTGTCTATCATTAGATTAGTTCTGAAAAGCCAGGACTTGTTAAAAGCATAATCCCAGTGATAATAAGATACTAAAATGTCAACCCCTGGAACATGTGGTATATGATATTATGTTTTAGCAATAAAATAGCTAAATAATACAAATGTAGTATTCACATGAACTGAAACACTCACACTGTGTTTCCCTTGATTCAGGTGCATATGCCCTAAATCATGCGCTGTCCCATCAGGTGAGTGCACCACTATCAGACTTGGTTAAAAAAAAAAGACAATTGTTTATCTTGCATCGGTCACAATGTACACTCAATGCTTCTTTCTGTTGGCCCGGGTGCGAACGCCCTGGACGCTTCACCAAGTCCGCATGTACTTATCGCTTAGATGTGGAAGTGCTTTCCTGTCGCTCGGTCCGAGCTCAAACAGACCACAATGATCACCGTAGATACAAATAAAAATGCTGATCTTTATTTACATGTGCAGCAGGTCCTCATAGACCATTAGTCCAATACATAAAATACAGCCTGACGCGTTTCGAACGCTACCGCGCTCTTACTCATTGGCGATATTGAACACATCACTCCCTATGTCTATATATACCTAATGGGGGTGGGGGTGGCCTATTGCACCTGTGTGGATTAGCAAAAGACACTCCCCTACACACTGTCATTACCAAAGATGAACTGAGCCTTTTGGGCAAAGGCTTGTCCTTTAGTCCCTCTAACTCTTTTCACCTTGTGGACACAGTGTTCAATGTTAATCAGTTTGTTAGAAAACTGATATTGAAAAAATGGTTTAATATATGTGACAATAATAAAGAGGCAGTATCTAAGGACATAACATGCATAGAAGGGGACATAGAACAGAATTGTGACAAGGAATGTTTAGAAAACTTAAACATTTTAGAATCCCTTAATTTGGACACAGGGGCTCCACAGGGATATCTAGGGATTGATAGGAGGGACATATGTAATACTATCCGGACTAAGTCTACGTTTTACCCTGTTGACCTGTGCACCCCCTGTGTCGATGTATTTCAACACCTAGTTGAGACAGAGTTGAGAAGTCTAGCAGAAAGGGTAGGTAATAAACAAGGGAGTAGACACAAACAGAAATGGAATAACCTTACATCTTTGGAAAAGAAAGCTATTGATACCCTCAAACATGACCAATCTATAGTGATACGTAAGGCAGACAAGGGAGGATCGGTGGTGGTCTTAGATGCAGAAGATTACCAAAAAGAGGCAAACAGACAGCTACAGGACCGTACCACTTACCTCCCCCATACATATGACCCTACTGAACAATGTAGAAAAGCTCTGGAAAAAGTAGTGACAGAAGGCATTGGGGTGGGCTTAATAGAAAGGAAAAAAATCAAATTTTTCCTACCCCAGTACCCCAGAATGCCTGTGTTTCATTTAGCACCTAAAATACACAAGTTTGTTCGTCCCCCTAAGGGTCGCCCGATAGTGGCAGGCATACATTCCCTAAATGAGGGACTGTCACACTTGTTAGATATGCTGTTACAACCTTTGGTTATCAGATTATACTCGTATTTAAAAGACACTACCCAGGCATTGAGACTACTTGAAGATTATAAGGTCCAGGAAGGGGACATACTTGCTACGGCGAATGTAATGTCCCTATATTCTAGCATCCCCTATCAATATGGCATATGAGCTGTAGCATACCATCTATTTAGGTACAGTAAGTACACTAAGGAACAGCAAGAATTCATGCTGGACTCTCTGAAGTACCTATTGATGAACAATTTCTTTATATTTGATGGCAAGTTTTACCTACAACGATGTGGAGCATCAATGGGTGTCAAATTTGCTCCTACATACGCAAACTTGTTCATGGGGTGGTGGGAAGAAACAGTTCTTTTCCACCACCCAGAGTTTACCTCATCCACACCCAGAGTAGCTCTATATCGTTCGCTATATAGACGACCTCCTGTGGATGTGGAAAGGCATGAGTAATGACTTTGATAAGTGGATGTCCACATTGAATGATAATCCCTACAATATAGCATTCACTTATACGGTGGGCTATAAAGAGATTCAATTTTTGGATCTCAATATAACCATGGAAGGAGAAGGGTGACCATCAGAGCGACTATAGAAAACCTCAAGCCACTAATTCCATACTAAGAGCCAATTCAAATCACCCCGCACATTGTGTGAATGCTATCCCCTTTGGCCAATACCTGAGAATTAGGAGAAATTGTTCTACTCAACGAGCTTTTCAAGAATCTTTTGATAAACTAACGGAGAGGTTGACCCAACAAGGGTATTATCTTAAAACATTAGACAGAGCCCAGAAAAGAGCTAGTAGAGAAGACCGGACTTGACTACTTTATAGGGCAAGAAGGAATAAAAGGGATTATAAAGGGGTATATTTTACCACACAATACAGTCCACAGTTTAGGGAAATAACTAGAATTATTAAAAAATACACACCTATATTACAACAGGATCATGAGATTGCTGAAGTCCTTACCCAGGGGTATAAGTGTATAAGTGTATATAAGGGGTATATAAGGGGTATAAGACACTTTGTCACCGAGTATGTTTACCAGTCACCCTAAGAGTCGGGATACCTGGATAAAATATAGGGGTACATACCCATGTGGAGCCAATAGATGTATTACATGCCCCTATATCACCAAAGGAGACACATTTACCAGTACGAGCAATGGTCAAAAATTTAAGGTCAAACAGTACATTAAATGCAAATCTGATCATGTGGTGTACATCCTGACATGTTGCAGCTGCAGCATTCAATACGTGGGATGTACTACACGCCCACTAAAAAATCAGAATAAGGGAACACATACTTGATATAAAAAATGTAAATGAAAAAAGTCCAGTAGCCAGACACATACGAGGGTGTGCTGGCACTAGGACCATGACCAGACCCATAGGAATCCAAGCTATAACCAGACTGCCTCCGAACCACAGATCTAAATATAGACAGAGTCCTCTTTTGAAGGCTGAAGCCAAATGGATATTCTTGCTTGATACTAGGATCCCTAAGGGAATAAACTTGGTAGGAGACATATCGTGTTTTACAAATTAGAATTGTTGTATCTGTATGTAGGTTATATTTTATCATATACTATAGTATATCTAGGTATACCATACTGCTCTCTATATATAGACCATGGAATACTATAGTATGGATCTAGTCTATTTAATAATACACTTATCTAATATTATTCCTATTTACTACTATATGTGTTAACATATGGTTTCCCATCTCTGCCCAGTGGTATACTCAGGGTTTGACGCTAGGTTTCATTGGACAGTAGAAAGTGGAGCTCCCCTCTCTTTACTTTACTATATTTATTGTACATTTTTATATCACACTTATATCTAATATTTGTCAGTCCATGCAGTTTCTGTACTGTTAGTGTGAGATATTCTCAGACGTCGATTTAGAGTCTTTTAGTATAGAGTTTTTAATTTTCATTCTTCTGTGTTTAAACACTTGAGATGGTTTCATAAGTGTGCATTTGGGTGTACCTAATGTCTAACACATTTTCCGCTTTTTTAATATTTTTTAACATTTTTGACTGCATGTTGCACAAGAGATCATGGGATATGTAGTCCATGCGGGAATGACAGTGTGTAGGGGAGTGTCTTTTGCTAATCCACACAGGTGTAATAGGCCACCCCCACCCCCACTAGGTATATATAGACGTAGGGAGTGATGTGTTCAATATAGCCTATGAGTAAGAGCGCGGTAGCGTTCGAAATGCATCAGGCTATATTTTATGTATTGGACTGATGGTCTATGAGGACCTGCTGCACATGTGAATAAAGATCAGCATTTTTATTTCTATCTACGGTGATCATTGTGGTCTGTTTGAGCTCGGACCAAGCGACAGGAAAGCCCTTCCACATCTAAGCGATAAGTACTTGTTAAAAGCACACAACAAAAGCACAAAGAAGTAAGAGTCCAAAAGAAGTGGCTTCCATTTTCAGTTAACAAAAACCTTTGTGTTGTAGCACACGTCACACAGGAATGATCCTTCAATCAAAAGCCATTCATTGTTCAGTATTCAAGGCTAAATTGAGACAGCTATTGAATAAATTCTAATTAAGGAAGCTATCATTAAAATAGCTTGACAGGTTGTCAAGGTGTAAAATACCTGCACATTTTCACTTTGTAAAACCCCAGTTTACATGAATTAAAGTTAATTGTTGTGGGTAGAGAATGTGCTTGAATTTTAAAGGTTCAGTATTACAATCCCTGTTCATTACTGTTCATTACTGTGGTGTGTTTGTTCAGTGGAATACATTTTGCAGTTCTGAATAGTGTGGCATGTGGGAGACCACCAATTAAAACAAATGTTCTAAACTTCTGGAAATATCCTACTTAAAGGGCATCTATAGTGGGAAAATGAACTTTTTTTTCTTTCTTTCCATGTGTTCTATAATTCCCCACAACCCCCAGAGTGTCTTCACTTTTTTCAGATTCCCTCTCTGTCCTGAGATACATCAGTTAGAAGAATACGTGATTGAATTCCTCCACTCCTACTTGGACTGCCAATCAAATCCCTGTGACTTGATCCCCCCTCCCTGCTCTGTAATAAACATAGAGATAACAGCATTAGCAGGGGGAGAAAGGTAGCTTTGATGTTAGATATAAGGCTGCACTTGACCCCCCTTCTTAATAGCTTTCACTGATTGATGATGGGTCACAAAGTGAGAGATCGTAAACTGTACTGATCTCCTTCTTCCGTGTCTCCAGGACAGCTTGCTTTCTATTGGCCACTGTGCGTGGGTGTGTTTTTCAGAATGTTGAACTTTTAACTCCTACTGCACATAAAAAGCTTGTCGGTTAGCCGGAGCTGAGACATGGAGGAGGTAACAGAGGGGAGGGGGAAGGGGGGAGTGCTGCACATAGATCTGACACCGTGGTTATACAGAGGCAGTGACAGATATAGGATTAAGGCAGCACAGAGTACATGAATTTAACTTTGCAAAGGGGCAATGTGTTTTTTTCACTATAGATGCCCTTTAACTTTCAGATCACTCCTACTTAACTTTCAAACACATCTCTGTTTACTGTACCTGTTTTCCATTCCATGTGTTATGTGCACAATAATAAACTATACACAGGTTGAAAATACAGTTCTGCAGTTAGCAATGCAGTAACAGTGATAATGACATAGATTTACTGTAGATCTGACAGCAGAACTTCCTTAATTAATTCCAAGGAAAATGTCATTTTAGCAAATAAATGCAGATACAGTTTTGTCAATTATTTTAGCAAACAAACAGTAATAATTTAGCAGCTGGCTAGCACACTCTTACAACATTTTTCTTAGACTCCTTGACTAGACTAGACTAGACTAACTTGTGCATTACATGACATTAAATCAACTTTTGTTGCAAAGTTAGTATTAGGATGTTGGAAACCTGTGGCCATATTTATAAAGCAGCAATATGGAAAAATATTGGTTTTGCTCCTTTATCAATAGGATTGTTATTTTATGATTTTTTTTCCTTAAAACAATTACCGCCACAGTTGTAAAATAAAAATCAATATCATTATTTCCCAACAACATTGGTTAATACACATTGCGGACAGAACATACGACTGGCAATGAGGCCATACCACACGACTTCATACTGACGCAGTCTCAAATATACGGATCTCACCCTATGGGTTTACCTGCCACACTGTCTTGCTTCAGGCCATGCAGTACAAGTAAATATATATTTTTGAAATATATCCATTTTCCAACATACAGTATGCTTATGCTTATGTGCCACTGGGCCTTTAAATAAATCACACGATGATTAAACCATGATAAATGTTTGGATGTTTTAAAAGCACATTGGTATTTTAAATTTAATGCAGTATTCAGAGCCCAAATAAGGATTTCTACAAATATACTTATGGCAGCTTCACTGTATGCAAATCACAAGTGTTAGTGTTCTATTTTCCTTTACAGACGCCCTCTGTTGGCCTGTGCAGAGGGACTGAAGCTCTCATTCTCATACTTTAGGAAATAATTAAGGAATTATTGGTGGATGCTGGAGATCAATCACTGCTCTCCCGCTGTAGAGACAGCAGGGTTAAGAGCAGGAAAAAATGAAAGGCGCATTTCATTATTTCTACATAAAGCTGACAACATTAGTTCTGAAATTTAAATGTTTTTATGTTTTAAAAGCTTATTAATGATACTTTCTTACATCTTATATGCCAGTGATTGGCCTTATAAGGCATCTTTCGACTTCATCTTAAGGCTGTGCCCTTTTTGCTTCCCAAAGGTTTATTTGTAAATGTGTATTTTTTACTGGAAAGATTATAATACATACATGTGTGAGCAAACCTGGCCCCTGAGGTCTATTTAAATGGCATTTTTTGTTGGCTAATGTTAATTATTTCGTAACATTAATCATAGTGGATTATTTATTTAATAGCTGCCCTCCACACTTTCCTATATTATTTTACATCATCCTAAAATACTGCCCATTGTGTAATGATAATTCATTAGCTATTTGCAAATGCTACTCGGATGCAAAATTCTGAGGACTATTGTATTATGCATCATAATCAGTATTTTATAACTATAATTAGTATAGTTTACATTACATTACAAATCCATTTTACAATATATTATTTCATTCATATACATACGTCTCCTTTAAGCTACAAGATTTATACAGCTTAATCCAGAGGGCACATCACATAAGTGGGTTTACTTATACCATAATCACCTTGAAAGAAAGTTTCTGCTGACAATACAAATTTTTCCATTTAAGCAGTAACGTATATACAGCTATAAATGTATTTACAAAATCATTTTTATCAAATATTCTGACAAGCGGTGGTATTTGTTCACTGTACAAAAATCATATCTTTAGAATTGTGATTCTTCTTTTTCTTGGACAAACCTACATCTCGTATTTTCCACTTGACATTTCACACACAGATTGCATCTGTTAGCCAGAGGGGTTGTCAGATTTACCCAGGGTCCCCAGACTGTGGGGTAAGGTGAGGTGGAGATGACCATATGCTCACTGATATTTCTACTGCTCTAATTAACAGGGAAGTATTTAATCTTCTTCCAATCATAAAGATGTAGAAAGATTGCACTGAATCTGCTGGTGATTGTATAAACCATAGGATAAAAGTTGCAGATTTTTTATGATGTTTTTTCAATATAAATATTTATTTAATGTGAAGTTAATATCTGGGATCCATGTAATATACCTCTAAGGGAAGATAACCCTAAAGTAAAATGTTTTTCATTTTTTGGGTACATTGATATAGAGGTCTCTACTGCATTTCTACTCGATAACCTTCCACTTTGTAGGGTGCTCAAGTGGTTTTTCTGTCCTACTATGGTGACACCTCAACTTTTACAGCCCAACCTAATTTAACATGCCCCTTGTCATCAATGTCCAATAGATGGAAGAACATGCATTGCATATGAAAGCAATTTACTAAACAAGCCACTTTATACTATGTATATGTTTACAGTTCATGACAGTTTCTCTTTCTTTGAAAGGGAGATAAAAACAGCTGTCACTAATCGTATAGGCTATTATTGAAAAATTATATTATCCATTTATGGTATGTAGAACTTCTTCCATATGCCATAAGCAACTTGCTTTGCGGATTATAAGAAGCAGTTAACTAAAATGCTGATCTGCCATGAGTCTCTACCACTGATATTCTCTGTATTTAAAGGTAAAATGACTTTGTTGAAAGGTCCATCAGTTGGTACAATAAACATATATATTGTGCACATTGTAACAGCTAAATGTGTTCAGGGTATTGGGCAAAATGTTCAAACATGATAAAGTACTGAATTGCAAAATGCTAAATCACGCTCCAGTTAAATGTTCTGGAAATTATTATTTGCAGGTGTTCATTTATGTTAGAATGTAGAGTTTGTGTCTCTGAAGAAGCGGAAGTTCCGCGAAATGCGTCAGGTTTATAAGTTTGTAAGTTTTACTCTTTTCCACCTGGTGTTTGTCGGAGTCAGTGGTTGCAGCTCCCTGCCGTAAGTGTGATCATTTTTTATCTATATAATATAGAGTTTAATACATGTTACTGTAGTATCAATTTGGGCTCTAACTTTAGAAGTAGAACTTGGCAAGAATGTGAAAAAATGTTTTTGCTAGTTAATATCTAATTTAACAAACAATCAAATATGCATGTTTTCACTTAGGTGTCTCACAGCAGGATTGGCTAGCAATTAGATGGAAAGGAAAGATTACGACTTCTCACAGCAATGAACCTCTGCAGAAGCGTGTAGTAAGAAATATGTTGCATTATATCAGTACCATCCCCTCCCATACTGTTCTTTAAGACACGGACCAGCTTCAATCATAGTATAGGCATTCAGCAATTAACATACTGTATCCTGTTCCTGCTTAGAACAAAAGAAAGCTGAATTTGTAATACAATGTTCATCTATCTCTTTATGTTAAAGTGTGATTCAGAAGCTAATCCTGCAAATGTGTCATGCTGGTAGAAGTTTTAAATGGAATATTTTTGACTCCTTTAGAACCAAACTTTTATACAAAAGCAGAAGAGCAGGGATACATACAGGATTCTCTTGCCTACTGAATTTATACAATGTCACTTGGCAGAGTAGGAAAACTCATAAAATATAGCACATGTCTCAAAATAGATATAATAATTGGTGTAGCTGAAAAAGAAACCCTGAGATCTTTAGTTACTGCAATACTACATGTTGCCTGACTACAGCCTCTAGCTGTTCAAATGCAGGACAATACATAGCTATCTTTAAATGGGTAGCGATATATTTTATAATTGCCTCTTAGGGTGGGGGCTCATGGTGCTACATAATCACTTTGCTTTGCCTCAGGTATGAAATACAGTTATTTAACTGGAAAGCCCCATTCAATGCTTCCCATTGACATTGCCTATCAATTGCTTGCTTCTGTGTTTTATTCAGCATAGTAGTAGATGCCACAAGGGATACACCAAGTGCTTCTATTTACAGTCATTGTGAAGCAATCAGCAGTGTTTTTCTGTAAGACATCTAATATCTGAATATTCTATGAGACAAAACCAGGTGATCCTTTCGCCAGGGTGATATCAACCTTAAAAAAAGATTTCCTAGAGCAATATTCCGGGTATTTCTGTCAGCGAACAGGAGATTCTAATGTTTTTTTCAGTATGTGCCAAGAATAAATAAGAATTCAGGTCTTGTATTCTTCAGTTCTTACAGCCATTGGGCAGAAGAGGTTTACCTATCATTGGAGATGATTCTTGTAAATAGAAAAAAAACATGCTTTGAAAATTAAAACTACTTTGCCTGTTATTTGTTCACTGGCTTAAATCTGTGACATTATTTGCAAAGACTGCATGCGTTGGGATTTCTGTATCAGTGAGAATTCTGCTAGTGACGCGACCTGACTCCAAAGAAATATTCAAGTATCGAAAAGCACAGGCAGCAGCACAACAGCCAGCAGGCTGTGTGACCTCAAAGAGGGGTTAAAATTATTTCTCTTCGTAATGGATATAATTAGGTTGCTCTTTTGCAGCCCGGTGGACAGCGTAGCATAGGTTGCCTACAATAAAGATACCAAACTTGTATGATTTATATATTAATATGACCTGAATCACATGGTAAGTATCCAAAGGCCTTTAATTACTTAGCTGTGGTTCACAGTAAGATCTAAGAAGGTCTATTTTAGCTCAGCTCTGGTGAAAAAAAAATGGGGAAAATCAGAGAGAACCTTTGATTCCTATTGTTGACAGGGTTAAAATGGGGGCCTTAAGCTGTGCTTATACAGCTGGAGGACTGATATCCCTGATATACACAATAGACAAATTGTCAACATCAATAAGTGACATAAGTATGTGAAATTTGCATGATTTTGCAAATAGCACAATACACTGGCAGGACATGACAGCCATAGTTGCCAACATTCTCAAAAAAATTCTAGAAAAAAAATTTCTAGACAGAAAGACAGTAATAGACAGACGCACAGAAATAGCTAGGAAGAGATAGACCAACAGAGATAGAGAGAGACACATAGGGAGAAAGAGACAGCTAGAGGGACAGGCAGAGCGCTAGAAAGACAGATAGTTAGATAGAATGACAGCTATAGGAACAGACAGACAGAGCTAGAGAAACAGAGATAGATAGATAGATAGATAGATAGATAGATAGATAGATATACTGTAGATAGATAGCAGAGTTAGATAGATAGAAGATAGATATATAGATAGATAGCAGAGTTAGATAGATAGAAGATAGATAGATAGATAGCAGAGATAGATAGATAGATAGATAGACAGACAGACAGACAGACAGACAGACAGACAGACAGACAGACAGACAGATAGATAGATAGATAGATAGATAGATAGATAGATAGATAGATAGATAGATAGATAGAAGATAGATAGATATATAGATTTAGATAGATAGATATATAGATAGATAGATAGATAGATAAATAAATAGCAGAGTTAGATAGATAGATAGAGTTAGATAGATAGATAGATAGATAGATAGATAGATAGATAGATAGATAGATAGATAGATAGACAGATAGATAGATATAGAGAGAGAGAGATAGATAGATAGCAGAGTTAGATAGATAGATAGCAGAGATAGATAGATAGATAGATAGATAGATAGATAGATAGATACTGTAGATAGATAGATAAATATAGATAGATAGATAGCAGAGTTAGAAAGATAGAAGATATATAGAGTTAGATAGATAGCAGAGTTAGATAGATAGATAGATAGCAGAGATAGATAGATAGATAGCAGAGATAGATAGATAGATAGATAGCAAAGATAGATAGATAGATAGATAGATAGATAGATAGATAGATAGGCATACAGAGCTAAAGTAACAGACAGGCAGAGATAGATCACAAACCTCCAATTGTGTTCAGGGCAGAGAGATCGTATTCAGCAGGACTGCACTTCCCCCTCCCCTTCCTATCGTGCACACAGAACGTGAGACTGACTGTAATTCGATCTCTCACCTGCAGGAGGAGAGGATCTGAAAGTAGTAACAGTGCAGGGGAAGGCTTTAAATTTTAAAACCACATGCACGCTGCTTGCTCCAGATCGGGACATTTACCGGGACATCAGAAGATCGGGGCTGCATTCTTAAATCCGGGACTGTCCCGGGTAATCCGGGACTGTTGGCAACTATGGACAGCTCCCAAGGATAGGTAAAAAAATAAACATGCAGACAGACAATAGAGAAAACTAAATGTCTGCCTAGGAAAAATAAATAGAAAAGACACATAGGGCTATATACCGAGAGCCGCAATCGCAAAGATGGTGTAAAGTTAACAAGCATTACTTCAATAAACCGCTTGCGATTAATAGAACATAAGTGTTTGCGTTATAAAGTTAAGAGCTTAATGAATGTTTTAGTACTAAAGTTGCGTAAGTCTTGATACATAGCAGTAAAGTCACGTTAAGAGCTTAGCGTGTGTTTTAGTAGTGGAATTGAGTAAATTGTGGTACATAAGCAATGCATGTACTCTCGCTAACAAGAAACATCTATAGGCCACTTATTATATATTGACTTAAATTACAGAGTTCAAGCATACTCCCCCTTTAACAAAATCTGCTCCTGTTATTTGTTATGGTCAGTTTATGGTAGTAGGTAGTGGCTATCTAAGTAGTAAACTAATTGGCTTAGTAACACACGATAGCTCACAATGAACATACATTCATAAATATAAATGAAGCAACAATTATTTGCATTGCATATATGTAACATCAAGAAAAGCTTGCTTGCTACACACATGCATACCACAATTACACATTACAAAATGGGCCAATCGTAAGGGTGAAATCACATGATAGCAATGCGCACATATACCGCCTCTCTGTACATAGGACTTTTTCTGTTAACGTCTGATTAAGACCATCATTGTGGTGGCGTTACAAATGCTCTAAAATATCACGTTATAGTCACACATTAATGGTGTTAAAATTTGGTACATTACTTGCGTTGTCTAGACACGCAAAGTTAACAAGAATAACGCACAAATTGGAACTTACGTCTAAAAGTCACGTTAAGTGGTGATAAATCCCCGTTAAGACATTAACAGAACTTTAAGACACAATTTTGCGATATTGGCTCTCGGTTCATAGCCCTAACAGTGGATCTACAGATAATATACTGACAGTATCGTACTGGCCCACAGGGTTACAGGGGAATCCCTTGGTGGACTCAGCCCATTCACCCAACAAAACTGCTAAAATTTAAATTCAGAGCCAAAGGGACGGTGAGAAATGCATTTTAATAACAATAGGAGGCAGTAGGAGTAACACAGATATGTAAATGAGTGATTATAGAGATATAAAATGTTAGGTGAGCCACTAAATTCATTCTTGTGGGCCCCTGGTCTCAGATTTCCTGAAGGGCCCAAACAGTCCAGTATGACACTGGTTACTGGAAACCATCTGAAATCAGTTATAAATCACACTCCTTGTGGAGGCCATACATGCACTTATCCTGGTTGTACGATCACAGAATTGGTTGAATCTTATGACTTTGTTATCGTTCATTTTTATCATTTTATTACTTTTTAACAGTAATGCTTAAGCAGAAAGATGGTGGTTTTTTTTTTCATTTCTATCTGCTAGTTTACAGAGCAGGTGAAGGAATTAGGCATCTAACTTTCCAAAGTGTATTTATTTAAAAAAAAAATAGAAGGGGGTCTTTTATAAGCCCAGTTAGATGGGAATCAGAATGATTTCATTAAACATTATTTCCAATTGGCCCAGCAAGTTTGCACCTAGTTTGATGGCAAGCAATGTGTTATCCAATTATTTAACCCACAATGTAAACATAAACAGGTCTTATTCAATATTTAAATTGATGTTAGAAGAGCTCAAACATTTAATTGCCTCTGATGGTAATTGTAAAAGGCATTTTTTTAATAGTTTCAGATTTTAGACAAAACACTACCAGAAAAATCAAGAATACCAAGTATTTCAGTTTAAACAAGGGAATTAAGACTTATTATGACTTTGTAGCTGTTGGCAAACAACAAATGTCATCAAATGTCACCAAGTTATGATATATGACATAGTCAGAGACAGAATTTCAAAAACCCTACAAAATTCAATTTTTTTCTGGGATTGCCTAGAGTGAATTAGGAAGAGAAATGGATGGACAAAAGAGCAAACTATTACTATTTATTAAGCCTTTATTGCTGTCATTTCCAATTATAAGACATCGACTATGATGTATGTTTCAAGGTAGAGACCATTCAGACCACAAAATATAATAGGGCTAAATGCCATATAACTATAAAATCTGTCCATGAGTTTTGTTCCACTTGGCTGTGTTTTATACTGAAAATTGGTGGGAAAAGAATATTTTAGTGGCAAAATATTGCAATTAACATTAATTGCTATTTCATACTGTAACATATACAGAGGGCATAGCTGTTGTATTCAATTAGATCAACTGGACTTGAAGTTTAGTTCTTGAGAAAGCCAGTCGGATGACTAGCGAAACGTCTTCAAGAACTAAACTTCAAGTCCAGTTGATCTAATTGAATACAACAGATATACCATGACTTGGATGAATGAGAACCTTCACAAGCACAGAGGGCATAGGCAGGGGCACTTCTACCATAAAGCAATGTGAAACAATTGCTCATGGTGCCTCCCTGTGGTCCACTATAAATGTGGCAGTTAGTGCAGCACTTCTAGGGATGCCCACAATCTCCCTCTTCTTCCTGCTTTGCAGTAGCTGTTGCCTTTCTAGTGAGATCATGCAGCCACTTGGGTAGGGTAAATTACTTTGTGTGGACAGTAAATGAGGCAAAGGATTCTTATATGTACCAATCTGTGGGAACTGAGCATGGCTCATCTTATATGTACCAATGTGTGGGACCTGGTTATGAGGGCATCTTTTCTGCACCAATCTGTGTGAGCTGGGCATAGGGGCATCTTATATGTACAAATCTGTGTGAGCTGGACATGAGGGAATCTTATATGTATTAATCTGTGTGGGTTGGACATGAGTGCCTCTTATATTTCAAGTTTGTGTGGGGAGAGCATCTTATATTTACAAGTATGTGTTGTGGGCATTTATATTCTTCAGCCAGTTTCAAGTGGGTGTAAAATTAACCAGTTAACCAGCCAGTATAAATTCAGCCCTCCCATTCACCAGCGAGTGTGGTTATCCCTCCAGTTCACCAGTCAGTGTTAAGCCAGCCTTTCAGTCTACTAGCCACTGTTAAATCAGCTCTCCAGTTCACCAGCCAATGTTCTCAGCTCTCCAGTCCACTAGCCAGTGTTAAGTCAGTCCTCCAGTCCCCTAGCCAGTGTTAAGTCAGCCCTCCAGTTCACCAGTTAGTTTTAAGTTAGCTCTCCAGTTCACCAGCCAGTGTTGTCAGCTCTTCAGTCCACTAGCCAGTGTTAAGTTAGTCCTCCAGTCCACTAGCCAGTATTAAGTCAGCCCTCCAGTTTACCAGTTAGTGTTGTCAGCTCTGCAGTTCACAGCCAGTGTTGTCAGCTCTCCAGTTCACCAGCCAGTGTTGTCAGCTCTCCAGTCCACTATCCAGTGTTATGTCAGTCCTCTAGTTCACCAGTCAAGTCTGTGCTCCTATAGGCGGCGTTCAAAAGTTGTTTCAGGTACCAAAAACCCTAGGAACACCCCTGCGTATAGGTTCAAGTCTGTTGGTCTGCATGTTTTTCTAATCACTTTTTATTTGTTTTCCCTTGCAAATACAGTTTAGTTCAAAGAGAAAATTGTCTGTCAATGCATTTACCGATAGTTATTTGCAGCTCACACCACAGAAACTCATTTACACTGCTGTTTTTTTATAGCAGTGATTTGCAGCACTGACATAGCAGAAATAAGCAGCTTAATTTATGATGTGATGGTAAGAATACAAACAGCCTTACCATAGTCTACTATAGAGTCACAAATATCCCTGGGTTCCTTCCCAAATTTAGACTTTAGCAAGGAGCCATTATTAAGATCTTCAAACTTTTACTTGTTAAAGATAGACATTCATTAGAATCTTACAGACGTGTGAGGACACAATGACTCTGTGATCCAGAATGGCTGTCGGTGCATGAAGGCCATTTACTGTATAACACTCTTATATCAAGGAGATTGCTATGAAATGTAGTAGCTGTTAGCATCAAATACTCTGGTAATGGTATTGCATGTCTTTTTATTTAAGGTGTTAGTTTGCCATTAAGATTAGTGCCATAGTTATTTATGAAGAAAGAATCCGGCTATACCTCTTCATGTCTTTAGAGATTTGCAGTCAATATTGACAGTTTCCCTTCCTTAGTTTTAAGAGCATTAAACCAACACCTTAATCCTTTGCACATCCTGTAACTGTATTGTCTGTATTGTCATTTCTGGCAGTGTGTGTTATCTGCATAACTAAACTTTAAATAAAAAAAAAAAAAGCTAAATGACTAACTTTCTACTGCTTTCCAATTCTCTCCCTGCCTACCTCTCTGTTTCATCCTTAAAATGTTTATTTCTTTTAATTCTGTTCTTGTGCTTTTTTACATTCTTTTGCCTGCTCCTTCGTTTCATTAGGAGAAAGTGGGAGCCTGTGACAAACAGCTCATCCAACTCTGACAGCTCTTGTCTTCTAATATAGACCTGCCAAAATCCTTACAATAATGACAGCTTTTTTTGAAAAATGGGTGCACTCCTTCCCACGCCAGAAAAGCAAAACAAAAAAGACAAAATGAGTATTCTGAAAACTTTAACCCTATGATCCCCAATTGATTGGTCATCAGAGATGCATATATTTGAAATCTTGTATTAATTGAAAGATATGGTGGCATACAATATATTAGTACAGGGCAAGATTAAATGTGTGTCTAATTGACCAAAAACATTAATCCACAATTAACCCATCATTTATCCACCAAAATAATAAAAACATGTTTGCCCTTTTTAGAAATTCAGTATTTCTTTAGCAGAGCAAATTTTTCAGTGAAACCCCTTATGATTATGTAAAATTATTTTCTGTAGGCAATTTCAACACCCCCAGCTTTTTAAATATATACATCAATTGCACATGATGTATCTAGATTTGGATTAAGACTAAGATTAAGAGTGGGCCCTACGAAATGTATTTATATGGCACCCTCTTTCTTTATTATATACATAATGCTTTGCCCAGGCATATAACAATAATAATAATAATAATAATAATAATAATAAATAGCAGGGATAACACAATAACACTTTAATATAGGAATATTCCCCCTAAAAAACTCTTTAAAAGAGATAATACAATTACATATAGTAAAATAGATACAGTAAAATAGATACATCCAAACAGTGCCTAAAATGTGGCAAATAAATGAAACACTATTATAATAAGTCCAATAGGGCTATTGTAGTAAGTCCAATAGGGCTAGAAAAATAGTCCAACGTATATAACCAATGCAGAAACAAAGTCTCAATAGCCTCCCTACGCAAACTCTAGTGCCAATTAGAAAGACCGATACAAAGTTTTGGAAAAAGTACCTGACTATGGCCACCATTAGACCCACTTCTGAGAAGGTCCCGCTCGTCGCAACAGGAACATCGATGTTAGTCCTGATCTCCACCGCCCTGCCAGAATGTTAGAACCCACACTTCATTAAACACCTACTCCAGTAAGTTCCACCTCCAGCTCCCACACAATGCTGAACAGGAACTCTCGAATCCTCCTGGTGCCTCTGACCCTCACACCCGGTATCCACTGATCACGTGACGAGTCGCAAGGGAAAGGCTGGACCAATCTTTGCCCAGGCATGCCTTTTCCATAAAGCAACCTATAGCAGTCACCTTAGATGGCAGAATCACACCAACATTCATTTCAATGGGTATGATTATAGGGGGCAAGGGGCACACCGTAACCCAGAAAGACCCCTGACCCCAATCCAAGAAAAAAACATAAATAACCTTAAAGGTATACTCCAGGAATTAGTCCTGTTCCATATTTCATTATATACCCCTCTGCATAGTTATAATGGTATTCTGCCAAAAGAAAACTCACTTGGTCATGCATTCAGATCACAGAACAGAAAGTAAGGAGAAAATGCTGGAAGAAGGTTGAAATGTTCCCTTTGGCAGCATGTGCTAATAGGTCACAAGCTGAGCCATAGGAATGATTTGCGAATTAGGGGAAAAAAAACATGTTCCAAAGAGATTGTCAGGGCAGTTAACAGGATTACATTTTAATTGAACAATAGTTCCACTTGCTTTATTTAATAATGTTTTATTTTTCCTAACCTACTGTACATTGGCCATTTTATGTGTTTGCAAGAAAACAACAATCAATAATACAAAGACCTTTCCAAATGTATTGAAGTTAACAGCTGGTACTGGGTTTGGACTAATGGAAGCTCAAGGCAGTATTATGGTTTAGTCACCTGTACTGCATTTAGTGTTTGTACAATGTAGTTTGTAGTACAATTGGACCGAGGTTTACAACATGATGCAAATCTTTCAGTAAGATAAAAGGAAGCACATAGTTTATGTTCTTCATACGAGCAAAAAGAATTATTATATATCGCTCTCTATTGCCCCTGTAAGACATTGCACTAAATCTAATGTCTATCTTGGCATTGTGATTAGGGTTAACTAGCTATTTTCTGGCTTAAAAAGCTGCTAACAGCTTGGTGCATTGGTAGTGGTTGCTAAACCCTGTTTGACGCGTTAACATCATGGTAGATAGATTTACGCATATGTGTCCTACTCTACTATACTTAATTCTGTCGGCCACAGAGTTATCTGTTTATTAGTATAGATAAAGGGGGAGATTGAATATTCCTAAAATAAGGGTAAATCCCTTTTGGAAACAGCTCAGTGCACATGGTCCAATTTTCAAGAGTTAAGTTTAGAGCCACCCTGTAATGGGAAACTTAACACTGAGTTGAATCGGGTCTTTGAAACTGTGTAACTTCCTTGTATAAAAGGATCACGCAAAAGTAAGTAGCGCAATTTTTTTTAATATTGAATATCCCTGATTGCGTGTAAAAGGTTAATTCATGTAAACACCACAACTAATTATTGGCAGTACACAAAATGTAAATGCTGCATAAAGTTCTTAGGTTTTGCAAATCAAAACATCATTGCTTCTCCCTCAAAAATAAAAATAGCTGCTGCATTAGTTAGAAGTGCTTTCTAGTGCCTATTATAATTTACTTTGATTTTCACAGGTGGTCTATTGATCGGTTCTATACCCATATGTGTGTACAATTAGCTATTGACACATTACATGTTTTCCCCTATAGGCCAATAACACACTAGGAAATTAGAAGCTGCTTCTTGTAGTTGACTAGAAATAGGTTTCATTGCTCCCTATGGGTACATAGTAGCTTATTGTCCTCAATGAATGCAAGTAAACCAATTTCTAATGGACTACATGTAGCAGCTATTTATCTCCCAGTGTGACATACTGTAGGCCTTAAACTAAATTCAGCAACTAAATGAATGCTTGACCACTTCATTAATAGGTCCTTAATTTGTAACCCATTTAACCTTGTCCTTAGGTACATGTTTGAACAAAATTCTGTTCCCATCCAGCATCTTATTAGTTACTTAAGTAGACAGTATAATTGCCTGTAACTCAAACAGACAATTATTATTAGCCAGTTGCATAGCTTTAGACCTATGTTCCTGATGCAGAAACTGGTACAGTGACTGGCATATTAATGACGTTATCATGTGTATAGAAGTGATCTTGGGTTCTTGATGGGGGGGTGGGGGAAAAACAAGACAATATGTTGCCTGTGGTGTGGGGATATCCAGAACAGGGGTTGCTTGCTTGCTGGGGTCTTAAAATATCCAGGGGCACCCATGGGCACCACAAGCTTTCTTTTCCAGAACATCTATGTATTGTAAGATCTTATTATTATTTACATGCATGTAAGAAGTTGATTCTGTACAGAGAGATAAATAGATACACAGATACTGACAAACACATGGGGATAGATAGATAGATAGATAGATAGATAGATAGATAGATAGATAGATAGATAGATAGATAGATAGATAGATGAGAGACGATATAGGAGAGACAAACAAAAAGAGCAAGATAGAGGGAGACTGAGACTGGTGAAATGGCTGGCATTCTGTGACTTTTGAATAGGCTTTTATTCTGAGACTGGTGAATAGGCTGGCACTGTGAGATTGCTTAATAGGTTGACACTATGAGACTGGAGAATGTGCTGGCATTGTGAGACAGGTGAAAAGGTTGGCATTGAGATAATTACTTGTCTTTTGTTTGTATTACTGAAATAGTATATTGTTAAAGTTGCACAGCGCATAACATTTTATTGTACTTGTGCAGACTCTGTAATGTATGGGACATTTTATTCCATCATTACTAAAGATATTTATATATGGGCAGAGACACTTGGACTTATATGTGAATATATGTACAGTGTTTATAAATATTACTACTGGAGATAATTATTTGACTGACTATCCTTTTATAGTTAGCACAACACCAATGGCAGTATTAACCCAGAGTCGCAGTACAGGTTCCTGGAGTTAAAGTCATGCTAGTCAAGTTAACCACTTTAGCACCTTCTTTGCACTGGCTGCACTATCGCAAAAGTCAACTGCTCAGCTGGTACAAGCTATTCAATATCACTTATGCAAAGTTTTTTGCGCAACTTTTTAACAAGAGCTAAAAGCTGGCATTAAAAGCCACTCAACTCAAGTGGCAACGCCATTTCTGCATTCACAGGAAGGCCCACATAGAATATTGAACCACGTATGGGAGATTTACCAGAGTTTTAGCAATATCAGCTATGGGTAAATTTCCATGCAAATATTTATATTCTAAATGTGTTGTGAACTTTAGATTCATTTGATTGTGCTTTTGTGGGAATGTGGATATGTCACAGTGTTTTTTAATATCATTGTCAGGGGTGTTCCTAGTGGACTGGAGGGCTGGCTACACTGGCTAGTGGACTGGAGAGCCGACAACTCTATCTAGTAAACTGAAGGGCTGGCTTAACACTGACTGGTGAACTGGAGGGATAACTACACTTGCTGGTGAACTGAAGGGTTGATTTTACGCTGGTTGGTTAACTGGAGGGATGACTTAACACTGACTGGTGAACTGGTTAACATAATGGTTAATATAATAGTGCCCACAACACAGGCTGGTAAATATAAGATGCTATGCCCACACAAACTAGTAAATATAAGATGCCCTCATTTCCAGCCCACACAGATAAATACATAAGATGCCATCATGACCAGCTCACCTAGACTGGTACATTTAAGATGCCCTCATGCCCAGCTCACACAAATTGGTACATATAAGATGCCCCTATGCACAGCTCACACGGATTAGAACATAAAATATGCCCTCAGGATCAGCTCCATACATTAGTATATATAAGATGCCCTCATGCCCAGTTCACACAGATTGGTACATATAAGATGCCCTTGCCTCATTCAATCTCCACACAAAGTCATGTACCTCATGCCTGTGTGGCTGCATAATCTCACTATAAAGCAGGAAGAGGGAGGGGATTAACTGCCGCCTTTATAGTAGACCACGGGGGTGCGCCATAAGCAAAGGTTTCAAATTGCTTTATGGTAGGAGTGCCTCTGGTTATTGTGTGTGTTCCTTTCGCTTCATTTATTATCAAAGCACTTGGTTGCCTGTATTGATGGTCGGTTGCCTGAATTTCATGGAGAGGACACAGTGCAAAGCTGCAGGGCCGTGGATATAAAGCTGCAGGATCGGGGATCTGCTGCTGATATCTCAGCATCTTAGACATTACTCGAAGATAGATTCAAGTGTTCCTACCTCCTAGCGGATTATAGAAATATTTAAAGAAAAAACTTTTAAGGAAGTTTATTGTTCCTTTAAGTCATGTAACACCATTACCAAAGATTTACATATAGGGTGTCAAGTTTGTTTTTATGTATATAATGATACACATGCCCCTGTGTTCCCTTATGCAGTGTACCAGTCATTCATCCACCTTTCATAATCTCAAGGTAGCACTTTTCAGGAGCAATGAAACAACACTTTGCTGGGAGGGGAAGGGTGAAAAACTAACATACTATGTAGAGACACATCACTTTAGTGGAAAGAAATGCAAATACATAACAGCTTTATAATCATTAACCTAACCTGTAAAAAGAGATTAATTTATTCTCTATGATTTCCTAGTTCTCCAGTGACAAATAACATGGAAAAGCGTATGTAATAGAGGCTGCATAACTTCTCTGTCTAGCATATAGTACTTTATATGATCTGTTCTAAAAACAGCATAGATTCAATAAAAGTTCTTATTGTTAAAATGGTGCTAATTTTCCCTCAACCAATCAGATAATAGCTTTCAAATGTTAAATAAGATCTGATTGGTTGGGGCAAAATTAGCAACATTTTTAATAAGAAGAACTTTTATTGAATCTCATGTGTTTTAAATAAAGGACATTATTGGGTGTAATGATGCAACCTAATAAACTAATATACCTTAAAGTTTACTAATATTTTAATTGGTTAGAACACATAGGGTATTGATTGTTATTTTTAGAGACTGCCAATGTATTTGAAGCCAGCCACAATCAGCTGGTTATGCTGGGAACAGAATTTTGTCCATACATAGAGGAGGATGCATTTTGGAAATGCAACTTTATTATTTTTTTGTTGCAATTAGTATAACTCATTTATTTATGTTCATATACATGTTAATACTAGCAAATGACACACATAAATATACACCTATCCTATATCTAATTACATATAACCCCCATCTTGTGAATGTAATTGTAAAGCGCTATGGAAGATGTTAGCGCTATATAAATCCACAATAATAATAATAATAATCTTATTGTAAGCTCCTAAAAACTAAAAAAAAAAACGGTGGTCTCTGATTCTTCCAACTAGTAAGGATCTTGGCTTGCATGGCTCTTTTCTTGCACTCTGATTGGTTGACTTTGGCTTGTCCTTTCGAGCATAGACAAAGCTTCCTGAGGTGTTTACTCCTCTTACCTTCCTAGGCACACACTGATCTAGCCTCTGGAAAGTTGTTACACTTCCCCAATGGGGGACACATGGTATTGTGCTGTAGTATTCTCCCAAAGGACTTTGCATTAATGATACCTGCAAAACTAATTATTGACCCCCAATAGTTTATGTGGGGAGTCGTTGAATAATATTGGAAACTCCACGTGTGCTATACGGGATACTGAGGTGATCTAGTCGATTTTGTATACCTACTATTAAGCTTTTATCCTATGCACCACCATTAACATGGTCATTGGAATCACATGCCATACTCATATGTATAAAGAGATTGTATATTAACATGCTGCAACCCAAATAACATTTCAAATTCCAGCCAGAGATGTAATTGTCGGTTCATTCTAAAGGCTTTCAATTAACTCTAATTTATTAGAGACCACAGTTGCCCTTTAATGTAATCTCCTGTAAACTTCTACAGTAATTATTTTATAACATAGGAAGGTGAAAGGATGTGATGGTATATAAAGAATGGGGGTGGGGGATTTTAAGTATTATATAAGGGATAATGCGCCCCTCACAGTGTAATATAAGGATATTACGCCACCGAGGAGTTCCCTGCTTTCATACAGGACAGGGAACTCCGAGGTGGCGTAATATCCTTATATTATAATGGGAAGGGGAGCATTATTTCTTATAATACATAAGTATCGGATTCCTTCACCACATTCACATTTTTAAATTCTAGCCGTGTCCCAATTTCCACCTTAAATCCCCCAAGCTACCTTCTATGACTTAAACCCAGTAAAAAGGAACATCCCAGCCCAGCATCTATGCGGTTAAACAAATTTTTGTGGAGGAGGAGAGAGACATTGGTTATGAAGTGACAGGAAGCAGCTCCAGCAGGTTATGTTAGTGAAGTTAAACACGACAAAAAATGCTGAGTCATTGTCCAGGCATGAACACTGGAATGGGCGGAGTAGTGGTATATAAGAAATATAAGAAATGAGTCACTTAGTGACATAGCTAAGTGATTTTTATAAGGACATATACCACTGCAGCTCCCATTATAAAATATCACACTTATGTATTATAATCTCATTTTGACTACCTCATGTGTTGCCTGCATTCCATTGCACAAACCAAATGGTGGGCAATGTACAGAAAAATAGAGTGGGGTATGCAAAGTATTGGTACCCTATATACCTTTCTATATATTAGCCCTGAACATATTGAAATGTTTATATGCAAAACAAGAAAATAATTTTCTTTCAGGAGATGAATGCAGATTGAAAGAAAAAAAAATGAAGTGACAAGTACCTAATTCAACTAATGCTTTAACCACATGGCTGCCATTCACAGCTGTCTGTTCTCATTGTAGAATCACAGCAGAATTGTTTCTGTGACTCTAGACATTTTACAAGCAAATGTAAAATAGATCTTTTGATGAACTGTAATTCTATTAACAAGTTATTTAAGACTTCACTTCTGTTCTAATTTACTTTTAGCCAGAGGCGAAGAGTCTGTGTCAGGAGACTGGGGATATAAACAGAAGAAAGTGACAGTTCTACTAGCTGATTGTTGGATGGTTAAAAGGCCACACTTTGAATGAGGCTAACATTAGGACTATGGTTAGCTCTCTTTTAAAATATAAGTATATTGCATAGAGGAAATTGTCATGGTAACAGTCAAAAATAGTTTCTTATACACCATCACAAAGTGCCCATAAAATGAAAACTATATCAAAAATCTAAAAAAGCATTACAGTCAGAAACAGGGTGATTTACAAAGGGGGGTCAATAGCACCTCATAGTATATTTCAATTCTAGACCATCAGTTTATCATTTTAAGAAGACCAGGTATTTGCTGGTCTTATATAAAGGTTACACTGCTCCTGCCTTCATTTACTATTTGCACTGTGAAGACTTGCAAA
Source organism: Hymenochirus boettgeri (assembly GCA_019447015.1). Lineage (NCBI taxonomy): Eukaryota > Metazoa > Chordata > Amphibia > Anura > Pipidae > Hymenochirus > Hymenochirus boettgeri. Next base: position 130,278,962 of record CM033475.1, read on the forward strand.
ATTTCTGATACTGCTGCACATTGTCCTGAATGTATTTAAGGCAGAGATGTAACGCATAACTTCCACACTCCTCATCCTTCCAGGTTGCCTCTGTTTTAAAGACTTCATTTTTGCGTTATGTTTTTTTCTTTTGGGTCAGATGTCTGTACTGTTAATTGAAAATGTGGCAGGCCCCGCAAATGATGAGTTTTACCCACACCAACCCGATATTAGGGTTGGTTAAGTTTTACTCATTTTTGTCCCTTTGCGACCAATATTGCATCTCCCCCGTATTCTAAAAAGATACATCAAGATTATTTGAGTGAGGTAGCAATAGTGAGTTTGCCACCCGTGTCAAACCCAAATCCCAGTCTTCAGAAATTCCCAGTAATCAGGTAGGCAAAATTATCACCCAGACCCAGTCTTGAACCCAATATCCAAACATAGTAAGAAGGAAGGAGGTAAGGTGAACCTGCAGGGCCACAGCTTGGTTGATTAATATTATTAGAATGCATGCTATCCAAATATTCAAATGATCCCACTTTATTGGCAGTGTCAACCAAAATGCCAGCTCCCCGACTAGTTCAACCCAGAGGCACTCACAGTGTTAAAAAGACTCTGGATCTCCATACGTTTGTTACAGAGGATCTCAGCTCAGCAGGGTATCTAAGGTTTAAAGGGGCAAGGTGTGAAGTCACTGTAAAATGCACAGACCTATACAGACTTTTGGGTGTAATAACAGCAGCAGGCCCAGCTCTAAAACAAAGCTAAAGGAACAGATACCGCTCCCCTTTTCAGGACAAGGCATAAAATAGGGCAAGAGCCTCAGCTCAAGCAGTTCATAATTTTTTAACATCAAACCAAGGAACATCACTAAGCCAATTGGGGAGACTGTATATTGGCTTCGATCTTGGAGTATCATATTGGCCTTTTTCCCCCCCATATTGGATTACCAAGTTTTCATGGACTTTTGCTCATGGACTAACAGACGACATTTACACTAAGTATTCTCTTATTTATTCCATTTACACTTAACTGTGTGCTACTTTTAATTTTCAATTATTTATCACAGCATTTTTCTTTAACTTTTCACGCACTCCTTTGTACTTTTGCTAAATGATATAAAATCATTTAAAGGCCAATTGTCCTAGTCTTAGTACATCCCAAAATGAACCTATGTATTCAAAATTGGAAGTATTGTTTAGATATATATCCTTTATCCCTTATATTATATAAATATATTTATAACTCCATAGGAGATTGCATTGAGTTTTTAGGAGCTACCAATGTGGTGGGGGCTATAGGATATTACACATAGGAAAGTTGAATATGTATATGTGTACTATCTCACTGTTACCATTTGAATAACCATCAGTAAATATATATAAAGTATAGCACTGACTTATATTAGGTACAACACAAAATATACAAAATAAATAAACTTAAAATAGATCCCTATTTTAAAATGGAATGGTCAAATGGCAGCTTAAACCACACCCTTGTGTCTGCTCCATATGAAAGGAAGTATAATCCAAAAAAAATTCTGTCTGCTACACAGGATATGGTGTGTATTGTAATGGACATATACACCAAGGCTCCTTATATACCACCTCCAGCCTGCAGGTGTCTGTGAGTAATAAAATACAAGACATCCCTGCTCTCTATGGTAGGAGGAGAGAAAGTGGAAGTGGATTGTGGTGTGTGCTTTGGGGTGATATTGACTGCAACACAAGATCCTGTGTGTAAGACCCTTTGTATAAGATCCTGTTACCACCTGTTGGAAGGACATATTATTGGACAGACAATTTACCTTATTGGATACAAACTCTGAGGCAACAGATAAGTGTACACCAACTTACAAGGACACACAATATACAGACCTGGTCAATATTTAAAGTGGTGCACTATAGACAGGGACACCCCTGCACATGTTATGTGGGAACCTGTTTATGTGCACTGTATGCTTTGTGCCAGACCACCACCAGAGTAACCCACTGTGTGCCATGCTACCCATAATCCTTCCTTAAAGCAGTGATCTGGTACAAATTGGTGGCAGCGGTGCTGGTAATACCATTTATTCTCCCTGTTTTCTTTGTATATTTGTTCTCTGTATTAAGCTATGGAGGCTGCTACTGATATTATTGATTTAAATCCTCCTGTCCTTGTACCTGCAGATGAAATTCCCCAATTAGACTCAGTAGCTCTACCAGGCCCAATTGCCAAACCTATTTTTAAATCTGATCCATTTGATGGGGTAACTAGGGAGTGGACTGATTGGCTAGAACAATTTGAATTGGCAGCCACTATTAATGGTTGGGATAAAGGTGCTCCTTAGTCTTTTGCTTCATGGTAAAGCCAGGCAGGTATACCAAGGATTTACTGTAATACTGAAATAAAAAGCAGTAATCAGTTATTAAAAATTGCTCTGAAACAACTTTATTTCAATTAGATCTGTATAAGAGTATATAAAGGATAAATCCATTTCTTTAGATAAACTGGGAATGAGAAATGTTTGTTTATACATTAGATTATTAGGGCAATGCAATTACAATAACATGATGCTATGAGGTACCTTCTGTTATAATATATGAGGTACCATCACCACTTGCCGTGGTGAATACTAATAAGTATTAACCTAGCATGTTTAGTTCTAACCACACAGTGTAGCAGGATTGCCTTGGTCTACTCTCAGACCTGCAGGATAATCCTATTTGGTTCCTATGGAAGCTGATGACTGTCTGAGTAACAGTTTAAAATATACCTGTGTAAAGATTAACTATCCACTATATACACACATAGCAAAACATACACACACATAATTTCCATTGTGCACCAACGTGCACAATTTTGCTAGTATTATATAAATATATTTATATCTTCTTAGGAGATTGCACTAAGTTTTTAGGAGCTACTAAAGAGGTGGGGGGTATATGATATTACATTTAGGAAAGGTGTATGTGTGTACTATCTTACTATTACCATTTAAATGACCATCAATAAATGTATATAAAGTATAGCACTGACTTATATTAGGTACAAGACAAAATATAAAACTTATACAATATACACAAATTACTTACAGAGCTGAGATTCCTATTTAAATATTGGATAGTCAAAATGGGAGGTTAAACCACTGCTAAGGGTTTTCCATGTGAATACTGCGAGGAAGTGATAATGCCAGTATAACATCCAATGATGTGCTGTTTTAAAACATGTGGCAGTTATAGCCAATCCAAATAAAAGTTTCTGTATGATACACAGGACGTAATGTGTATTGTAATGGATATATACACTAATGCTCCTTATATACCACCTCCAGCCTGCAGGTGGAATCAGTGAGTAATAAAAGACAAAACATCCCTGCTCTCTATGGCTAGGAGGAGAGAAAATAAAAGTAAATAAAAGTGTGTGGTGTGTACTCCTCATGTGACTGATCTGTTTGGTGTTATCCCTTGCATAGTGTGATGTCCTGATTGGATGCAACACAAGATCCTGTGTATAAGATCCTGTTACCACCTGTTGGGAGGACAGATTGTTGGACAGACAATTTACCTTATTGGATACAAACTCTGAGGCAACAGATAAGTGTACACCAACTTACAAGGACACACAATATACAGGTATGGTCAATATTTAAAGTGACGCACCATAGGCAGGGACTATTCCATTACTGCATATGTTATGTGGGGAAAATGTTTATGTTTTGTTATTAAATCATTGCAATACTTACTGTTAAATGTAATTAAAACTGGTTTATCTTGTTTAAAGAAAATAAGTGCACTATCTGGTTTGTGCCAGACCACCAGAGTAACCCATTGTGTGCCATGCTACCCATAATCATTCCATAAAGCAGTGATCTGGTACAAATTGGTGGCAGCGGTGCTGGTAATACCATTTATTCTCCCTGTTTTCTCTGTATATCTGTTCTCTGTATTAAGCTATGGAGGCTACTCAAAGTATTAATTTAAATCCTCCTGTCCTTGTACCTGCAGATGAAATGCCCCAATTACACTCAGTAGCTCTACCAGTTCCAATTACCAAACCTATTTTTAAATCTGATTCATTTGATAGGGTAACTAGGGAGTGGACTGATTGGCTAGAACACTTTGAATTGGCAGCCATTATTAATGGTTAGTATGAAGGTGCTCGCTTGCAAGTCCTTAGCCTTTTTAATTTTACCCACTACTAGGGATGGCCGGTTCGCGGATCCGAACTTAGGTCAGTGAGAAATATGTGTATATATGTTATTATTATGGCAATTCTATAATAATAACATGAGGCTGTGAAGTGCCTTCTGTTATAAGAAGGCTTTATTTCATTTTGTATTTAGACTCTGTTGGGAGCGTTTAGCACCTTTAACCTTAATCTATAAAGCTAATCAGTATCATGTGCTCCGAAGTCGTAACATAAGCAGTTATAAATGTGGAACTTGCCATGGTGAATACTAAGTATAAGTATGAACATAGCATTTTTATCTGCATCCTGTCTTGGGTCACCCAATGGAGCTGTTTAGTTTGAACCTCACAGCGTTTGTCTGTGTCACAGGTTTGTCTGTGTGTGTGTGTATAGAAGTTTAGGTGTGGATAACCTTTTTTCTTACAGGATTGTAGTTTAGGGGTGTCACGAACTTACCTGCTGCTCCTGTCCCGTGCCGCTCTGCACTCCCGGGTGGGCGGCGTCGACGTCATGACATCATGACATCATGACGCCGACACGGCGGGCGGCGCAAAAATTCAAAAGCCAGTGTCCTCCTGGACCCAGTGCCCGATTGTAGCTTTGCTACCTCCCTGGCTCCTGTACTCACCTGCCTTGGATCTTGTACCTACCTTTACCACTCCAGTTACTTACCTGGCCTGCATCCAGTCTCAAGTTACTTACCTAGCCTGCATCCAGTCTCAAGTTACTTACCTTGCCTGCATCCAGTCTCCAGTTACTTACCTAGTCTGCATCCAGTCTCCAGTTACTTACCTAGCCTGCATCCAGTCTCAAGTTACTTATCTTGCCTGCATCCAGTCTCCAGTTACTTACCTAGCCTGCATCCAGTCTCCAGTTTCTTACCTTGCCAGCATCCAGCCTGCAGTTCCCAGCAGTTCCTTGTTCCGGCATCCAGCCTACAGTTCCCAGCAGCACCTTGTTCCAGCATCCAGCCTACAGTTCCCAGCAGCACCTTGATCCAGCATCCAGCCTACATTTCCCAGCAGCCTCTGTGTCCTGCAATTCCTGGACTATACGCCTCCTCCTAAAGCGTACTTGTAAGTACCCGGCCTCCCGGCCATTTATTACAAGGGGCTTGTATAACCTCTAAGATATATTTAGCAGGTCATTCTGCTGGAAATTTGGTGGCAGCTTCAGATATATTTAGTGTGTGCTGTGTATTTATGTTCACTACCCCTCCTTCTCCGTTCTGTTTATTCGACTTTTTGGTTGGTTGGAGTAATTTTTAGATAGCCCGAAGGGAGCATGGAGTTGTGGCACGCAGGGGGTCGGACCATCAGCCACGTCTGTGATTGGCTGAGAGGCAGCTAAACATGGATGCAGCTGCTGGCAGTGCAGAACACTGGGGGGAACGGGGCTCTGTAAGTACATTTTGGATTCTTTTTTTGCAAACAAATATGGTGGGGGTGGGATAAGGTCTGCTAGGGCACAGGGCAGCAAACAGGGGTCAGCATGAAGTAAGGGGGGGGGGGGGCTGTGGTGGGCAAGCCAGAAACCTCTCATATAAAGGCTCCTGCTCTTCATTTTCTGGGACTTTGGACAGACATTTCAGGAGAACCATTTGGAGCAGAGATGTAAGGTAAGGATTTTTAAACACTACACAGTGGGTCAGTAGTAGGGACATTTTTAGTTTTGGGGGTGGACATGCCCTTTAAATACATTCTACACAATTTTTAGGCAATAAAAATACACAGATAATTCTCCAACGTGGTCCTGTTCAATCACCTGATTCTCTCAGAGGAAAAGATGACAATCAACAAGGCTCATATGCCATTAGCCCAAGGGTTTCAAGGGTTACAAACATTTTAAAATTGGTTTCATATATCATAAATTACATCTGTGACATAATACCCAAATAAAGATATTAGGAAACCTTTTAAAAAACTTTCCCCACATGTTCTCTTTGTAAAATGTGTATCCATCTTCTGTTTTAGACTGTGGAGGAACTGTAAACCAAGTAATGACCTCTAATGTAATGTTTAGATTTCAATTTCTCCTTGAAATCATCTAAATGATATCTGCCAATTTTGTGCATCACATTGTGGGAGTAGTTATTCTACTTTTTAAGGCAGGTTCCCACAGATAAATATTTCTGCCACCAGGCCCAATTTCCCTCCAAAAAACTTGAGAAAAAAATTGTATATACCAGTGTGACGGAGCACATGGGGTTGATAATAACATTAAGTAATTAATGCTATGTGAGAGAGAGCGTGGTGCCCAGTTTTTAATAAATAATACAACATTGTTTCATTCAGTCACCACCTCTCCCAGTATTATATCTTGTGTAAATAATGTATATGTAAAATGTACCCAGCACACTGTTGGGAATATGCAGTTAGTCCTTTGTCCACAAGATGTCTCAATGGGTGAAACTCCTGGGACTGCCTGTCGTAAACATATTAGTACGGTACCTACTTGGCTATGCAGCTGGATTGAGTAATTGCTGATTGGTCTGCTGTTCAGTATGTCTAATGATTGGCTGATGGTTGAAGGTTGGTCATTTACATTTCAAAGGTAATGTGGGAATAAAAAGAGCAGCTTTAGTCCACATTAGGGGAAGCACATAAACAAAGGCAGTATACATGCTGAGGCAGTATCCTGTAGCTAAGAGCTGATTAACTCTATCCTGCCCCTTAGCTTTATACAGGGATACAGGAGGCTAGCCTGCAGGAGGAAGCAGACTATGGCTTGGCAGAAGGGAAAGCTGGGTAAGGGAGTACAGAGCTAGGACACATGCTTAGGCAGTGTCCAGGAGCTCAAAGCTGCAACACACTACCTGGAGGGATCCAGGAGCCAGGAAGGATTCAGCAGTCCAGGAGATGCCAGCAGTAGCCCAGCATTTTGGAGCCAAGGCAGTGGAGCCCAGAGAGTTCCAAAACAATGGACACCACTATGCGATAATGCAGGGTAATATCGCACAACATTGCAAGTATGATGTTCTGCTGCGTTAGAAAATGCAAAAAAATAATAAACTTTCTTGTTGTTAAAATAGTGTCCCAACCAATCAGATGTTAACCTTTAAATGGCACGGAAGAGCTGATTGGTTGGGGTAAAATTAGAACCATTTTTAACAATAAGAACTTTATTACATATGCCTAAAAGTCTCAAATAAGCCTACATTTTATTCAATCTTTAATAGGCTTGGTGGTTAGTCGTGGTACTACTTTCATTCCTCACTGATAGACTAATTATGAATTCTGAAGGGCCCATAGACAAACCAATCCCGATCGTAAAATAAAAAATGTTTACATTGGCCCGATAATAAAAAAATCTGTAAGCTGATCATATGATCGGCCATACACAGACCAATGATTGGATGATATCAGGATATCTTGATATCATACGACCGGAATTGATGCATGTATGGGGGCCAGGATTGTACTCTTTTTCCCCTTATTCTTTGCAGCTAGAAGCCCCTTTTCCTATTGTGCTTCCTGACAGACTTGCATTGAAATGATATTAAAAGCTGCAACAAAATCTAACCGATGTTTCAGTGGTTAAGCATCATATGTAAATATAAAAGTTGGGGGAATAATTGTATACAGGCAGTAGTGTATTACTATAAAGGTTTATATATTTAGGATTTATTTATGGTCAGCTCCTCTATGTTTATATAGTTTGATAATTTCTTGGGTAAACATATTTAACCAGTTTGATAATTTTGTCTATATATTATTGGTTAAATATGTTTTGAAAAACACTGCCACTCTATCCATAAGGACTAACATTTTGAAAAATTACTTTTTTCATTATCAATTTAAATATTTGAAAAGAGCAGAAGGACAAAACTGTATAAATTATCCAGTGGTAATGGATAAAAGGATTACTTGGCAGTAGGTGGTAATCTGGTGTTTGCTTTTTAATGGCCAGTTTCCTAATATTACTAGACTGTGATTGCTTCTGTTTTAAAAGCTGAGCAGTTAGATTGAGTGCTCTCCTTAAACTGGATGTGTGATGTCACCTTTAAAATTATTAGAACAACTGTGACTATAAACCTTCTAGGCCACTTTTTTATTGGGACACAAATAAAGATAGGCACAGCACTGGAGCATCCATTAAAAAAAAAAAACAAACAAAAAAAAAATATATATATATATATATATATATATATATATACATATATATATACATATATTTCTTTTTTTTTCAACTACTGTGTAAGTTCAATTGTTAGCCTTATATTCCCCACACAGATGGAGAAATTGCAGCCTTTTAAAAAATGTTTTAAATCATGCGAAGAAGAGGTTCATTATATGATTTTAGCCTCCTGCAGGAGAATATTGGCTGCCAGCTGTCTGTTCTCTCCATTACAGCTTTACATGCACTCCGTTCTAGGCGGAACTGTGAGCTCTGTTATTAGAAGTGACGGAGATCTTTTTCTACTAGCAGAAAACTCCTTGGCAGACTAAGGTATCATCAGAGATGCGAGGCATTCACACCTAGCCTGTAATAACCATCATTCTAAAGCTTGCTATTTGCTATGATGCAATGGGAATGATGGAGGGAAGGCAGCTGTTATTATTTTGATAACACCCCAGTCCCTTTTCCCTACAGAATATTTATTCTACACTAAAAAGCTCCATTCAGCAAGCCATATCTCGCAAATTAAAGACCCATTTCACTATCACCCTTTGAAATTTGTAAATTGTAGCATGTCACTTATCTGTTTTTGGTTCACATTTCTTTTTAAGCACTATATGAATAAAGTGTCTCATAAATGAATCTCATTACTGTTCAGTTTTTGAATATTGGTATGCTGTGCACTGTCATGGCTGTTTTACTGCAGAAAGGGAGACAGAATCACCTGGAATATTGTTACACAACCTTTGATGTTTTAGCTATTGTTCAACTAACGCAAGAATTTCATTTTTGCATACTGCATACTAAAGAATCTGCTTCTCAAGGATCATAGTCTACAAACCCTCCTTTATTTAGTGTTTTTAGTCATTTTGAGAATTTTATCTACAAAAAGCTATTTCACTCATGGGTGGAGGGGGTGACTTTATTTTGCATTATAATGCAGGGTACCTTATGGCTAGAATGCCTGGAGAAAATCATTTTTACTACCCCACATAGTCATGTATGCATTCTATGTGAGGGAGGGGGTAGCAGTGGAGCTGTCTGCCTCAAATGAATGGCATCTTTGACAGCTCATTGCTTATGTTAGATAGCATAATGGAAGGTAAGAGTACTCTCCTACCTCCCTGTTAAAAATAGAATTAAATAATTATAGTGAACATGTTTTTATATAGTTTTCCTTTACTGCAATTATTTTTCATTATTTATGGACTCAATAGGTAATTTTAGTGTCCCTGACAAGAAGCATTCTCTGCCTGTAGCAATATCTGTCTAGAATACATAGTAACATAGTAATTGAGGTTGAATAAAGACATATGTCCATCACGTCCAACCTTTTCACCCTCCTTTTTAATGGTTGATACAGAGGAAGGCAAAATAAAAAAAAATCAGCTAAAAAGTGAATCAATGAACTTGCTATTATCACATCTGTTGGAAGACAGTTCCAAAGTTTCACCATTCTCATTGTAAAGGAACCTTTCTTCTAATCTTAAAGGATGTCCACGAGTCCTCTGATAGGACCTATTAGTGAACAATGCACCAGAGAGTTTATTGTATGGCCCATTAATATATTTGTATAAAGTAATCATATCCCCACACAAACGTCACTTCTCCAATGTGATCAGTCCTGTGAACTATTGACTATTTTTTGCCGATCCTTGTAAAATCTAAACAATATATTAGACCAGGGACTAATCCCATGTGTACTAGTATTATATTGTATACTAATGCACTATTAATATATTACAGCCTCCCTTTTATATAAATTCTGTTGTAAGAATTTTCTTTTTGTACACTACCTGTCTAGAGATGTTTCAAAACTGTTGAGTTTCATTACGTTTTCGAATTTTTCGAAATTTTCAGAAATTTCAAAAGTTCGAAAATTCGAGTTTCGATTTTCAAAAATCGCCTACTTTCGATTTTCAATTTTCAAAAATCGTCTACTTTCGAAAAATTCGGGTTCAGTGAAATTCAGGAATTCCGAAAGTTTCGTCGGGGCTTCAAAACTCTCAGATTCGATTCGAAACCGGGTTCTGTTAGAAACCACATTACACCTCTATACCTGTCTGGCTCAAAGGAAGAGGGTTCTTGAGCTCATGTGCTGTCAGGAATATGTGAAATTAAGGAACTATTAAATGAAGATTTCACAACAGGACTAGATGTGCATTTTCTTGTTGTACATTACCAATAATATAGAATTTGCATGGGATCTTTAATTATGTATAAGGGGTTTCCGGCAATCATTATAGCACTTAAGTTGCTTTTCCCAAACTGATGTATTGCTGTGTGGGATATAGTAAGTACTTTTAGACAGTTTCTCTGCTGATTATAGATTTAGAAGTGAACGGAAGTGATCAATCACTACCGAAACTTACATTGCATATAATTACAAAATAGTGGCAGGATGAATGGAGTCTGGTGAAGACTAATTTCTTTTTAACTTAGATCAATATCCTGTATAGTAAACGGAATCATTGTGTCTAGATAACTGTATACATTTAATTAACTTGGCTATATAGCAATAAAATGGATAATGATGATGACAAATGTTGCCGATGTTACTTTTTACATGCAGCATAATTCCCAGCATCCTTCTGTGACGTTCAAATAAATTTCACTAAAGGATAAGTTATACATAAATGGCCACAGTATGTTACAAATTGTATTGGTAATTTAAAAGATTTTTAAAAATTATATAAATTCATTTATATATAAAGGTCTGGGTTTTTTTTTTCAGGGATCCACACATTCTATGTCTGCCTTTTTGCAGTCCATCTTACCTTTCCAGAAGATGTCATGGTGGGTTGATTGAAACGGAGACCCCCCCCCCTCCTTCATAAAATAGAAATAACTGTGGAGTATTATCCTCCCAGTTGTAAAACCTTCTCATAAATCACCCTGTCGGTGGCTGGCAGAATGCAACCACTAATAAATTGAAAATATATTAGAGAAATGCTGGGGGAAAAGCAGATTTATTAACCCTTTACTGGATGGATATTTTACTGCTTTCCTTGTTCTAAGGTAGATTACAGTAAGTTTATTATTTATCAAATAGTTTTGTGGTATACATTTCTTGTTAAAGAGCACAAAATGTAACATTATTACTATCAGCAGAAACTTTGTTGTTTGCTTTTTTCCACTTTGTAATGTGTCAGAGTTTTTTTGTAATAAAAAGAATTTTCCTGTGTAATTTCATTGTTTTTTTTGCTATTCCTCCCAGCTAAACAAGAGTTATATATCATAACCAATTTCACAGTTCTCTGAAACATTTCTGTGAATGATGACATTTTAGTACAGGGTGGAATATTATGATTTATTTTAATAAGTGTAGTTGGTGGTAAATAAAAAAAATCTGCTTTATCTTAACAGTGATGTCAATGACATCATAACTGCACTGTGAAGGTCAACAGTTGTCACCAACCATTGATTCTTAAAATGAATTCTTGTCTAAGTCAAGATTTTTATCTACCAATAAGACATTAATAAGATGAGTAATGGTATGACTATGTAAAGATACTTTCAGTGACAATTCAGTTCCAACATGTGTTCATAACCCAAAGGGATTACTCCAAACAAAACTGTTTTAGTATTTCACAAAGATTAACACATCACTTTATGAAATGGCTTTTTACCAAGTACAATCCCTGGAAATTGAAATGTTTTTCCCTCAATATATTTAAATGTAATAATTTATTATAATTAATATACACAGCTCCTGTGGATATTAAAAGTTATTGCCCAATGGAAAAAATGGCAAATAGATTTTTTTTCATTCACAGCTTTTAGTGAGTCCCAGCTGTCAAGGGAAAGCAATGTATGGCTATAATAAAAGGGGTTGGGAGAAAAAGGAGATGGAGGAAAAGCATAAGAAATACACTGTACATAAATAAAAGAAACTGGAACATGTTCACAACAGTAAAGATTTAATGCTGCTGGGCCGCATAAGATCCCAAGGCATCTTATAAGGCATCTATATGGTTAGTGTAGCACCAAATCTACTCAGGTGGCCCCCACAAGCCTCCAGCTCTAAAACATATTCTAATTGTATTATAGTTTACTATATAATGGGTAACTGCACTCTACTTCAAGTTAACATTACTTTTTCCATAGGTTTTAATAGAAAAGCCATTCCCCAAAAAGTTGTGACATGTTCTAAAAACTAAAATCTGTAATTGAAATCTGTTTCCAAGAGACGTAATTATTTATTGTTATTATTATTGAGGATTAATACAGCTGATAAAGCTGTAAGGATTAAAACAGCGAAACACATAGGAACTACCTCACAAGCCATTACCAAGTGGATTATACCTCAAAACAAGACCACCATGATTTAAAGGGACCACCCCGTAGCAGAGAGGTGCAACTTCAACAACTGCTAATAGACTGTTCCTACAAGGTTTTTTAGTGTTTTTTTTATTGTTTTTAATTGCTATAATAAAGTATGTTGGCAACATTATTCCTATGTGCAGAGGTTTTTGGGAGCTATACAGATCAAGCAAGCATCGAAATAGCACAAAGTAAAGCCTGTATTGCCCCTAGTGGTGGATAGGGACAAGTGAGTGTTTTAAGAATTTTAATATATGGAAGTGTCATTTTAAACTGATTTTTTACAGAGATCTTGATCTTAACCTATTTATTTTTTACTTTTTGTTTTAACCCTTCCCCTATCCATACCCCCAAGCATAAGATTTTATCTTTTAAAGATTTTATATATAGGCCACATCTTCTGTGGCACTTTACAATTACATATATAATTTTACATCAGGCCCTGCCCCGAAGAGCTTACTACAGTATCTGGCTAATTTTCTATGTGGAACAGAAATATCTACAGTCAAAATGTCATAGTTTCTGCAAAGTATCATGGTTTCAACCTTTGAAATTCTGTGTCAAAACTTCTTCAACTCATTGGTGAAATCAAAACTCAGCAGGTTCATTCATCCATATTAGGAAATTATGATTGGCCAGGTGTAAGGAAAGCTTTAATAGCATGAGAAACTTGGTTTTGAAAACATATAGCTATCACTATCACTTCCAAACACTAAGTAAATATGACACTTAGAGCAGCTATACTGATTTTTTTTTTTCTTTAGAATTGCCCATTCCTAGAAGCTATAATTGTTTCCAACTATCACTGTACATTTTTTGTAGATATCTTCCCTAGTTCAGATATCTTTAGAAGCCTTTTACGTTTCAGCTATTAATCAATTGCCTTATTATCATAAACCTTTCTGCTATGTGCAGTTTTTCTGTAACTGAAATAGTGACAGTTGGAATCTGTAAATTGCTTGGTTTAAAGTTTCTCCTTCCTGTTCTCATAGTGATTACCGAGCATGCTTGACTTCTCAGAAAGTCATGTCAGATGGAAGGAAGAGTCAGTTAATAGTGGGAGTGGAATACTAAGTAAGAATAAGTAAGGGCTACTTACATGCATTTATTTAGAGATTAGGATGAGCCAAAGTGCTTTAAATTGGCTTTCAAATACAGTTTTACAATTAATCATTTTTTTACAAGATTAATATAGATTGTTTTGGCCAAAAGTAAAGTTGAAATGTTTAAATTGCCCAGAACTGTTCATTGCTTAATGCACAATAGCATTTATGGTTCTGCATGTTCTTGCTCAGATTAATTCTTCAAGCCAAAGCCCTAAACATTATACTTTTTTCATTATTGTGTTTTTTTTCTTTTTAGCATTTTCAATATATTTTATGACACACTTGAATTAAGGAAAGTATCACAACACCTTTGTAAAGTGTTGCTGCAACTGACGGTCCTACGTGGTTAAGAACAGAGACAGAACAATTTCACACTATTGCTGTCTGCTTTGAGTAGACATGGAAGGTTTACAAGAGCCATCGATGCTGCCAGCCTGAAATTAGCTCTCGGTAAATGTAGCTAACATCTTTCACCATAACATTTAGAAAGTAAAAAAAAATAAAAAATCAAATGAATTGTTTTAAAAAAACAGGTAAACAAAGAATCTTCAAGCTAGACCTAGAATGAGTTATCTTTCCAAAGCAAGCACTTCCTATAAATGTCTGTATTTGTTTAATCTGCATGCTCAACTAATGTTTTATTTATTATGCTTCTCATAAGCTAAAATGTACATGCACGCTGCAACAAATTAAGTAAATTATGAATAAATTAAATCTTATCTAAATAAACAAGTGTCTTTTTTTAACAGAACTGCAAGCACATGAATATGTAAGTGGACATGGACAAATCCGTTTTACGCTATGTTACTTCAAAGGGAAAAAAATTGTAGGTTACCAGATTTCAGTGAGTCAGTGATAGAGAAAGGGAGATTGCAAAAGGAGGCAGAATAACAGAAAGAAACTCATGGAAGCATGAAAATAATAAGACGTAAGAAGGCTTTAGGGCAACTGTGTGATATGATGTATGTACAGTATATATAAATCAGTCCCTGGTGACAGTATATAGGAGACTTTACCGTACTTCTATCAGAACTTTTGTTCTGATAGATTGATTCCATTTGTACAGATGTTAATGCGTAAAGCTACGGAGGACACTCCCTCCTTTCTAAAACAAACAAATGGAGCATAATGTTTCACTATGTATTACTTTACATATCTCTTTTAAACTATGTTACAGGAAATGTCATCCTGTAGGAATGGTCTAATGCCCTTCCTCATGGTTATATTCATATTAAACTATACACATACAAAATCTCATATCCTCTCCAGATGTCGACATGGCTGGAATCTGTGTATATAAAACAAACAACAACAAAAAAAACAGCTAGCTTACTTACAGAAAGTTAAGTTATAATGGATACTGAAATCCACCCTCCCAGATGTAGAGAGAACACCTCCATTTTTTCCTTACTTAGAAATGCTTCAACCCCAGCATATGTGGTAGGCAGAACAAAAGGGCTATGAGAATATACATTCAGGTATTCATAGACAAAACACACTGTTATACCATCAGCTGTAATGGGTTTCAAAATCGAAATGGGTCTTTAATCTATTACGCCAAAAATAGACGGACAGCGTAAAATAAAAAAAACTGGAGGTGTGGTGGGTATATAAACTAAACACGCCAGCTCCACTGGGATTAAACAGGGATAATGACCTGTATTTGTTACATAAGTGAGTTAACTGGGTATGTTTTTTTTTTATATATACACACACAGGTTCCAGCAATGTCAACATCTGGAGAGGATTTGACAATGGGTATGTGTTTGGTTTAATATGTATATATCCATGAGGGCATGATTATGACTGAGATAACTGAGATTATGGCATTTCCTGTTACCTGGTTTAAAAGAGATATGTGAAATTAAACATTGTGACACATTATGCTCTATTTGTTATCTTGAGAAAGGAGGCAGTGCCCTCCAAATCATCGATTATTAACATCAGCACAAATATAATTATATATACACACCCTGGATCAACAATAGCTATGTGTATTAATAGTTGTAATTTTCAATAATTTGAAATTTTAGAGACTTATCCATAGCTTTTAAAGCTATTAAATGAACTTGCCATTGCCACGTATGCTGGAAGACTGTTCCATGGTTTCATCATTCTTACTGTAAAGAAATTCCTTAAAGGGGAAGTTCAGTGCAAATACATATGCTTTTCAGAAAAAAGGGCAGTATTTTTCCATCCCAATGACCTTAACCTGCCCTTTCAGCATTTTGTCTGTGTATAAATAAACGCTTCTGAAATACTAACTTCCTGTTTGCAGGACCCCTAGTAGAGACCGTTATGGTCTTGCCCTTGACCCAGCACCTGGGTTGATTCACTTGCTCAGTAGGGATCTGAGCATCTTTGACCCATCCAACAGCCAATCTGTAGAAATGACTGTTAGGAACATTCCAAGAATGTGGTGCATCCTGGGAAGAAGAAGGACCATTACAACTTTAAATGTCAACTCACTAATGTCAACAGCAGGGAACAGCAAAGGGTATGAAATCAACTGGTATTTCAAAATGGGGGAAAATATGTAGAATAACTAAGAAGGCATTACAGAAACTAACAATTCAACAAATATTGATAATTTCCACTGAACTGTCCCTTTAAGATGAAACTTCTAATCTTAAAGGATGTGCACAAGTCCTCTGAAATCACCTATTGGTGAATAATGTAGAATAGAGTTTATTGTATGGCCCTTTAATATATTTGTACAAGGTTATCATATCCAATGTAAACAGCTTTAGCTTGTCTAATCTACCTGTATATACAAGCCCCTCCATTCCCCTTATTAATTTAGTTTCTTCTCTCTCCCTCTTTCCTAACACCTCTAAACCCTAAAACATGGAACTCCTTGTGACATAATATACATATATTACACTGTTAAAAGTTTCCTCCACCTTTTAAAATGAAAAATAAACCATCCAAAGACACACTAGCATAGTGAGAGAGATAGTTAATAACAATTCATATAACTGTCCAAAACAAGCTCATGTGCTAAAGGAAAAAACAGAGAACTTTAAATAACAGCTATTTAAAGGTAAAACTTCAGATGAATTGCTGAATCAATGAAAGATAACAAAAAGTCATCATAATTTTGTTCTTACAGAGCACTTCTCATCTTTAGTTCTTAAAGTAACTCAAAGACATGATTAATACAACAATGCAGCCATTATTATCCAATAATTTTTCTATTTCTGCCAGCCCACTCTGCAATAAGAGAGTCCTAAATACTAGGCATTTTCTTCCTGCAAGACATAAAGATTAGCAAAAGGGGCTGATGGATGGAGATTAAGAAGAATGTACTGAACTTATTCTTTATACAATTTGTAAAATAATAAATTCAAAGTAATACTTCACTTAGAATCTCCCAGTTCCATTACAGAGCAGAACTGAAGTACTATATATAGAATATGCTAAAAAAATTATTCAATTCTACCTGTTAACAAGTACTGTATTTATATATAGTGTATCACACATTGATTTTCACGTAATAAATGCATGTTGGTCTGTTGGTCACAGCTGGTTGTAAAATAACAAATACCCTGTATTAATTGTAAATCTTTTACTAAAGCATTAGTATCTAGTGACCATATAATATTCAGTACCTTTTTCAGAAGGGTGTAATTAAACATCCCCAATATATAAGGGAATGAATCAGTGTCTGTCTAATGAGTATCAGGAGAGCACTGAGTGCTCTAGTTTTTTTTTATTGAGATACCAGGTTTAGACAGTATTTTGGGGTGTTTACCTCCCTATTAACTTTAAGGGCCCGTAAAAGACCTTTATCTTTGTATCTATATGTTTCCTCTTTGGAAAGACTGTGACTTTGCAATTGTATCTATTATGAGTCTTTTTAATGTATACCAGTACATTTTAAGTTTTAAATGTATACCTGATTACTTGTGATGAATAAAGTGCCCTTTACAAGGGGGGTTTTGCTAGATGGGGGTTCTCTATCTTTCTAATTAAAATGGAATATTCACTTTGAAAATAACTTTGGCCATCAGTAATTATATTGAAAAAGGCAACACAAAGCAATAAAATCGTTGATGTAGCCATCTGAAGAACAATTGAAATACCTACCTTATAGCTAATAAGGTGACATTAGGCTCTGTCATGTATAATGGGCATGTTAATTATGCTTATAGGGATGTACTGTGATGACATCACTGTGAACCATTAACTAACTTAGCCAATGAAATCAAAGCTCATGATACAAGTAAAGAGCGATGATTTGTTAATTTTTTAACAAAGAATTATTTTCAAAACAGTATATACAGTATATATATAAGTATCTGTTGTAATCTGTTAGATCAACTAGACTTCTTGAAGACTTAACTTTAAGTTCAGTAGATCTGAATACAACAGATATACCATTACCTGCATAAATGAGGACCTTCACAAGCAGTAGCAGTATATAATGAAGATTTTATTTTATTTTTAATCTAATATAACTAATAAAAAAGTAGTTAATGAAGATATTTAAGTCATATAAGAAAAAAACAGGTATAAGGTAATAAGGAAGCTGAAGAAAGGTCACAGTTCACAGTATGCTTTGCAAAAACCCATGCAAAAAACAATATTCATTTAAATTAATGTAGTCAAGGAAAATGAGGTTATTACCTGAAAAAATCAGAGAATGAAATGAAAATGATTAAACCCCAGCTGTGGTTTGAACAAAAGATATATACAATGAAATAACCAGCTCGTTCTAAATGTTACACAAGTGAAATTCAATTCAAAATTTTCAAAAGGTATGTGTAAAATCAATATCAATGTCATGATATTTTACCATTGTAAATATTGTTTATTTCTACCTCAGTAGTACATGCTATTGAAAAGAGCTGCTTTCATGTGCAATTGCTATTTTTATCTTTTATTTAAAGCTAATTTTTTAGAACATTAAATGATTTTATTGCTCCGTTTAAAAAAATATCCTATTAAATATATAATTAATAGGTACCTTGCTCTGATCTATTATTTTCATGGAAACCACTAACTGTGTCAGGTTACTTAGGTATCGATCTAGGTATCTTAGGTGTCATTAAGGCAGAGGCTAGTCATTTTGAGGTATTTTAACACATATAGATGAAATGTATAAATTGTGTTATCAGGTGCATCAAATCACCTTTACTGCTTACAGCCTTCTTGAAAATGGCATGAAAATCAATGTCAGTCAAACTTCATGGCACTACAGGATATTAACTATTAAAAATATGAACGTTACAAATGCATATTCTTGCAGTCTCCTGAGACTCATTGATTTTAGTCCTTGGAGTCTGACAGCTTTACATTAGTAGTTAGTTGTCCTCCTCATCTCTCCATGCATTTAATATTCAATAGGTTTTCTCAATGAAAAAAAGTGGAGAAAATCTTCAGATTCATTTTTCTATTGTCTAGTGAAAGATGAAATTCCTCATATGACTTCTAGAGGTTCTTAGTTTGACAGATTAAATGTCAGAAGGACAGAAGGGACACTCTAGCTAACAGATTTTATTCCACGGAGAGAACAATACAATCCTATGCATTTTATGTCACCAAGGCTGTCATGAACTGTTTTAATCATTTTTTTATTCTTACTGTTTCTCTATCCTTCTCATCTCCCATTTTGTTTTTCAGGCTTTGGCCTCTGTGTTTTACTAATACTGTATTTAAACATTTATCCATTTTAAGAAGTTAGACAAACATATTGCAGATTCAAAATCCGAAAATTTTAAAATCCTCCAGCGGACCCATTGACTTCAACGGGAGTTAAAAAAATCTGAAATTTCTGACTAAAATTATAGGTATAAATAGCAATGTTATCTTACTGTAAATGGCTTAGGGACCTGGGAAATGGTCTGGGGAACATGTATCAATGGCCAAAATCTTGAAAAAAACACCACCCAGTACCGTACACTTCACGCACTTCCTGTTTTGGAATTCCAATCAGTATTTTCAAGATTTCTAGAAATTTCTAAAATTTTCGAAAATAGTGGCATGATTTTTTCCAACGTCCCAGTTCTGTAAAACCTGATTTGGGGGCATGTCCATCTCCATTAATAATATAAAATTAGCAGAAAACATTGTTAAATTGACCCCAGTTTAATGTACAGTTGAAAAATAAAATGTATTAATCTTGCCTAGCAAATCTGCAGATTTAGATTAAACTCACATATTCCTGTGTGTCACAAGTTTCTGAGTGATATTACACCTGAAGATGTTTATTGCTGAGTTAGACTCAATGTTAACCAGAAGTATGAAACAGAAATTTCATTGTTACTTCCAGATAGGAATGTGGCTATAGGTTTTTCACAGTGGAAATTCAATGTGTTATTCTAAAGTATAATTTTTAACTTTTGCTTGCTTCCTTTAAAATCATCACTGCCAGGAAACATTAAAATGAGATTTTAATATTCCAAGACACTTATTTGAAAAAAACTCACAGTTGCTGTATTAGAAAACATTGATCTATTTAAGTAATTCAATGGTCTATTATTCTAAACCCTTGGGACTGATTTTTATGGAATCGCATTTTTAAACAGATACATTTTAAAAAATTGTGTTACCCGTTTCTCTTTGTTACTGAGCTATATTTATTTAAAAGGAATAGGAAAATAACATACTGCATTGCATTTCGTACCAGTTTTTAGTGGTTACCTTGCGCTATCCACAAAATTGATCCTTTAGAAAGTTTAATAGCTATGGTTTGTATTCATCATTTTATAACATTTCTTAGAATGCAATGTATTTGGGAACATTTGTGCTCTATAGGTGAAATCTCTAGATGCCCACAAGACACGACAGAAGCGCAATCACAGAATATTTTTCAGTGAAGCGCACACATCACAAGGAGACTGACAAACACACCGCTAACAAGCCTGCAGCTACACTTCATAAATCAAAGCTGACACACACTACCCAACTGCTAGAGAAAAAACAGCTTCTTAACGTCTATGACCTGCACAACTTTTATTCATTCTGCATTCCAAAATAATGGATGAATACCAATCGAAAACGATCAATTTTCTTCAAGTATGAAAACATCTGTCTTTATTCTGTCTGCACTCAGAGACAGCTTGATCTGAGTAGCTTGGTTACAGCCTGTTTACATTTTAACCCCTGCCTTTCCAAGGATTAGAGCACAGGTGTAATTTCTATTTATGAGAAGCTTGTGTTTGGATACATATATTTAAAAAATGACTTTTGGAAATTAATAATTTATGTGTTTTACATAAATGTTACAATATTGATAGACAACAAAAATGAGTTTCTACTTTCTATTATTCTACACTTTTTCTTTAGCATTCTGCCTATGTGTCATAATTGCTTGAAAGTATTGTGATAAACTTTTTTTTATGAACCAACAGCCTTACACACTTTAAGGTCAGTGTATGTACCTTGTATGTTCCTAGGTAAAAATAAAAGAATATCTATGTGGTATGTATAAATATGTATATACTGTTACCGTATATGTAGAACCAACCTTTCCCTATATGCAGTCTTGTTAATGTTGTCAATAATTGCTCATTCTGTAACACCTAGTAACATTCACATATAGATAGGTAAACCCCTGAACCCCTGGTTCCAAACAAAATGGTTTCCATAGTGTACAGTAAATCTCTTTTGTACACCTATATAGTAAGACATACCTCCATATAGTCTAACTTTTCCCCCCTTTTTTCCTTTCTGATTCCAAATGGCAATCGAAAATGACCCCTGGATCTACAAGAGCTATATATTTTAATATCAGTCATTTTCAATAATTTTTTTCTGTTTTAGAAACATATCCAGCTATGAAGTTATCCAATGACATTGCCATTGCCACATCTGCTTGTACTCAGTTCCACAGCTTTACCATTTTCACCGTAAAGAAACATTTCCTAACCTAAAGATGAAACTTCTTTTCTTTTAATATGTCCTCTGAAATGATCTTTTGGTGAACAATGATATAGAGGAACAATAAGGAGGAAATTGTGTAATTAATAACATTTAGAGATTCAATAAAAGTTCTTATCATTTAAAATGGTGCTAATTTTGCCCCAACCAATCAGATGTTAGTTTTCAAATGTTAAATAAGATCTGATTGGTTGGGGCAAAATTAGCACCATTTTAAAGGATAAGAACTTTAAATAAAGTTGTATGTTCTCCCAACAGTCCTGGATTTTCAAGGTCGATTTTAATCCAAAATATATAAAGAGTAGTAAATATACTAATATACTCTTATACACTTATAATAGTTGCTCACAGCAGCCACATGCCAAATGCTTCACTTTTACTGTTACCAGCGAGAACCGACCGACAGCACTTCTTTCCTATGTCAGAGTACTAAATTTTTCAAAAAGGCCAAAATGGCAATTATATATCCTGATATTCTATAAACATAACAGCTTCTTGGTAGTCTAAGGTAAATTGGACAAAGATAAGAGAATTAGTGGTACTGTTCTTAACAGCTAAAAGCTTAATTTTCCTTGGCTCCATAATAAGCTCTTCTGAGATTTCCACTCACACCAGTACTGAAGAATCTGACATCAAAACCAAAGTTCCATGTTAAAACAGCAAAGTTTTGACCATCAAGGTATCAGGTATTGATGGTTGAAACCTTTCTGCATCAAAATTCTGTCTGTGGTTCAAACACCTAACTGGAAATTCGCCTAGAATCTGGGTTTAGGTCAAAATCCAGCACATTATTTTTTATCATCACAAAACATTCCAAAGTAAACAAAGGAACTGTTTCTAAACATAAAGCAATCATGGGAACTGTCCTCCTTTTTTAATTGTTACTTAAACAGTTACAGACAGAATATTGCACACTATTCATGTATAATTCATCTCCCATCTTGGAAAGAATCTCCACTGTTGCATCTCATTCCATTGTTTACAATGCAATAATGTCCCAATCCCAAATCATGCTATTGGTCCATGAACCCCTGTGTGGGTCTCTATGAAATACATTCAATAATACATTCAATTTATACATCAATATGCAGGTTTGCTTATGATTACATGATGTAAAGAAGATTCAGTTATACAAAGGAGATGGAAATGAATGATATCCCAAAACACCTACACGGATCCAGATCTGAAATCCCTAATACTTAATAAGCAAAATAAATCTATGCTAGGCTATTTTTACATTTCTAATTTGCACTGTGGGTACTAACCTTTTGATTTAAACTTTCATATAGCTGATTAATGTTATTCAAGTCTGGTTTGATTTTCTTACACTATAATTAAATCAATTTATAATTAACTCTGTGTCAAAAAAATTATAATTAAAAGTAGCGCCTTCTTAATGTTAACTCTATTGCTATCACATTTAAATGCAAACCTTTCTCTTTATCATTGTCCTACTGATGTTGAAATACTGATGGTAAATATATTTGCATTGAAACCTACATATATGTCCCACAAATTACACATTTTGAGGCGTATTTATAAAAGCGTGGTATCCATACATGTTATTTTGCTATACCGCTTATTATTTTCCAATTTATTCTTGATTCTACAATATTGCATGGTATTTAAAGTAAAGTAAATGTAACCCCCTGAAGAAATGAATACGATTCTGTGTGTATGTGCACTGCCAGACCACCCCTCCGCTGTTTTATTGTCTAATCTGGACTGTATCAGGATTTTCTAAAAACTATTAGTGGGTGTGGCCTGGTGTAACAACATATTGGCCGTTGACCTAACTGTGTGATACTGAAAATGCTGGAAAATAAAATGGTGCCTCCT
This sequence comes from Hymenochirus boettgeri, assembly GCA_019447015.1. Taxonomy (NCBI): domain Eukaryota; kingdom Metazoa; phylum Chordata; class Amphibia; order Anura; family Pipidae; genus Hymenochirus; species Hymenochirus boettgeri. The sequence continues at coordinate 130,302,388 of CM033475.1, forward strand.
CATTCATTATTGTCCTGAAGATTTAGTTGCCCTTTAAATTAATCCCAAGAGTTATTGTGAGACTGCACCATTATTTTATGATAACTATGCTATGGTTACCAATCGAGCCTTTACTATACTAAACTTTCATTCTATGACTGCAGGCCATATTCTACAATAATGTGTTTTACAATTAGAGATGGAATCTGGGTCTGAAATCGTTTGGATCCATTTGTAACTTATTCTACGTTATCATTCATTTGTTATTTTATGATTATTTGACAACAACGATTGTTAAAACCATGGTACAATACTGGACCTTTATAAATTTTGCCCTTATTTCTCTTAAACAGGAATAAATAACATTTTTATTTTATTAATACAATATTATGCAAAAATCTTTCTTTCTGAAAAAAGATATCAATCCATCATTGTCGTGGGACAGTGTTGGTATAGCTCTTGTAAAGGTTTTCCAATTGATCATTGCAATCCAAAAAGAGTTCTTTGTTTACATTTGGTAAATCACTGACTTAAAGGGCAAGTCCAGCCCTAAAACAAAAACTTACATACAGGTAAATCACCCCCCAAAACCCTAAACGGTAATAGTTTGAAATCTGAAATGCATAAATCTAACCTGAAATCCTGCACAATGTCCTGTTGCCCCAGTTTCTGCTTCCTGGTTCTTCCAGTTAGTAACTGTCAGTTATGGATTTGACAGTTGACATCCCAGCCAATGACTGAATGTTAATCCCCTGTCTGCCTCTTCTGAGCATGCCCAGGCTCAGTAAATGCTCAGTACAGGTTTCTAAATTGCTCAGTTTCCATGAGGCACCCAGAAGCATAGCAGGCATACAGTAATGAATTCATAGGACAAAGTATGATATATCAGCATATCTTAAAGAGGCCATTCTATCTAAAAGATGTTCTTATGAGGATGGAGTTGTCCTTTAAGGAGCAACTGAACAGATGTAACACTTTAGTTTTCTTTACAGATTATCTTTAATTGTGTAGATAGGCCAAAAGATTTATTTTATTATTCTAATATATGATTTTCTCTAAAATGGAGCTGTACTAGGAATGTAGGTTAAACATACTTAAAAGAAGCATCCAGATCTTTATGGGAAGCACTTTGCCTACAGCATTTTTCAAAAATACATGATGGGTCCTAAATTAAGCCTTTTACATTTGGTGCATCCAGCGAGCAAAGTGCTTTGGGTGCAAGCAATCTTTCTTTCATAAAGACCCATATGTGCAGCACAGCATATCAAAAAATGTAATCTCCTAAAGGCCTATGTAATAAAAGTGTTGATCGTTAAAAGTGGTACTAAGTTTTCCCCAACCAATCAGATGTTAGCTTTCAAATGTTAAATAAGATCTGATAGGTTAAGGCAAAATTAGCACCATTTTTAACGATAAGAACTTTTATTACATCTCCCTGTTAATCTTTAAAAATGTTACCAATGTTATTTACCATTTAAAAGCTAACATCTGAAAATTAGCACAATTTAATGATAAGAACTTTTATTACATAGGCCTGCTAGTCTCTTAATATATATCACTCAGCAAATGTCCCTAGAATTGTTCCATTGTTATCTTCTTATTAGTCGCTATTTGACTTGGTCAATTCAGGAATTCAGGAATTTTTCATATTAGACATCATTAAACCCAATTAGCAGCCTGTCTGGTGTGAATCAAACCGTGCTGCCATTATTTTGGAATGACTGATCGTGTGGCACATCATGTGATCATGTAAAAATTTAAGTCAGATCCATTTTTTGGCTGATCAGGCAATGTGCACACATCCTTATTCAAAGTCAATGAAATGTAAATAACGGGTGTCCTCACAGTGCCAATATGAGAAATAGCCAAGGCTTCCTAAATTATAACCACATGTGACAGCAAACAAGTGTGTTACCTATTAAGCTACACTTTTTCAACTTTATTTTAGGATTACTTTGGAAATAACTGCAGCTTGGGAATTATCTACTAAATATTCTATGCCTCTAATGCACATCAAATGCCTCTAGGTACAATGCTATCTATAGATGGATAACAGTTGCTGACATTGAAAACTATCTTTATTAAGCATTCCAGCAGAGTTTAGTTTTTGTAGAACTTTTGCTAAAAGTAAAATTCTACTGAAATAACATTAATATTATGAATTGTTTCCTGTTGGTATTGTAATACAGAAGTTATACTGATGGAACATTGCAGAAAGTATTAGTAATGTGCTGCCATTTGATCCTGACATATTAACCATCAAATTCAGTTTGTTTCCCATCAGTTTTCAAATACCCATAAAATATTGTTTGAAATATTTGGAATGGCATGGAGACTCTTTAAAGGACAACTCTACCCTCATATGAACATGTTTTAGAAAGAATGGTCTCTTTAAAATATGTTGATATATCATAGTTTGTCCTTTGCCTGCTATGCTTCTGGAGGCCTTATGGAAACTGAGCAATTTAGTGAACTGTACTGAGCCTGTACTGAGCCTGGGCATGCTCAGAAGAGACAGATAGGGGATTAACATTCAGTCATTGGCTGTGATATCAACTGACAAATCCATAACTGACAGTTGCTAACTAGAAGAACCAGGATGCAGAAACAAGGGCAACAGGATATTGTGCAGGATTTCAGGTTATACTTATATATTTCAGATTTCAAACTATTACAGTTTAGGGTTTTGGGGGGTGATTTACCTGTATTTAAGTTTTCATTTTGGGGCTGGACTTGCCCTTAAAGATTACATCAGAGAAGATGATATTTTCCAAAGATGCCAACAATTAATCCTAGGAAACTGGGGAATTGCACTGGAAGCACCTTCAAATTCCAAGCCACTTTAAATGCTAAATTTTGATGTTACTGGCCCTTTATTTTTTTATTAATAAAAACAACAATCATCATTGTAATATGGTATTAACTTAATTTTTCATTTTGACACTAAATGGTTTGCGAGATATGTTTACTATTGGTAATTCTAATTGCTTGTTATATCCAGGTATCCTAATTTCTTTAATCAAATTAAATCTCCATTAATGTAGTTAGAAGAATTTAGCTGTATTTTATTTAAATTGTCAAGATTATTTAGTTTCTCCTTTACATATTGTGTTACAAATTATATCACATTATGTAGGGAGATAGCTTTTCTGTCTTTTACTTTCTTGTAGTATTTTCTACAGTTGAAAAAAATAACAGCATATGTAAATTCCCAGCATAAGCATTCTCAGAAAGGGATATTGTTCACTATGGGGGAGATGCAAAAGCACTAAGATATGTTCGCTAACCTATCCGAGATCCCACAATGCAATACAAGATTTCTGATAGTTACTGCATCATAGGATCCTGGTCAGGAATTTTGGGGTAGTTCTGAGCGATTCAGAGGCTAAACTTTTTGAGCAGTACTGAGCGAACCAGAGGCTGATGGTGAACATTCGTCAGACTCGGGAATGCTATGAAAACATATTACCGATATGTGTTCCGATAATCCCATTGGTAATGTGTGTACCTAGCTTCAGTTACAAAGTAAAAAGCTGATATAAATGGGCACACCACCTAAGTATATAGTAAAATAAAACTCCCACACATATGGGAGCAACTTTAGTACATAAGAGACATACAATTTAAAAACACATCCAGCATGCACAGAGTAAGTAATGCATCAATATTAGCAAAATAAGTTGATATACCGGTATAGCAGAAAATACAAAGTATAATTGGTTAAGTCACACACACATAGTCATAGTAGTAAAATACATACATATCCCTATGGATCATAAATATCCCATAAATATGGGGAAAGCAGTAGTATAAACACCCCTCACTGTTTCTGAGATCAAAATAAATCTACATAACAATATAACTACCCAGTAGAGGAGTACGCAGATATGTGGCAGATCCTAACCCCAACAAGGTAACACCAATGAAAGAATACGATACCGATACTTTGAAAAAATGCTGGCCTCTATGCAGCTGGAGCTAGTTAAAAACGAGCTAGACGCTTATCGTTTGTACAAGCAGACTTCGTCAGTAGCACTTTTTAAATTTTATGTCTCTTATGTACTAAAGTTGCTCCCATATGTGTATGATAATAAAGGAGTTTTATTTTACTATATACTTAGGTGGTGTGCCCATTTATATCCACTACTGTGCTCTTTGTGTAATTCTATATCGTTTGGTGGATAGGAGCACCCCCTCATTATATATGAATACTCCCTTTTACTAAACTGGTGCCCTGATGCTATCTCTTTGTGGTTTACAAAGTAAATAGCTAACAGCTGATTGGTTGCCACAAATTAATAGCATGGACAAACTATTGCACCACTTATTACATCAGTCCCTCTGTTTTGACTTTTAAAATTCTAACCACACTAAACCATTAAGAAAAAAACCCCGCCAAATTGGTCAAATGCTCTGATGGTGATCGTCCCTCGGGCATTATGGCAGAGGAAAATTTGCAGTGTGTATGGAGCTTTAGGATAGCTGGCAACTAGTAATCTATTAATAGATTTACTGCTCCTCTGGTGTTTTACTGCAATCTGGAAGAAATAACATTTGAAGATATATTTTAATTAGTTTCACAGTTTGTACTCTGATTGCTTTAGATTACTGTGAAGGCAGTATTGTTTTATGCAACAATTTTAGAGTACATTATATCATTGTAGAGTACATTATATCATTGTAATAGAAAGACGAATTTAAATAGTCTACTGGCTTCCAATAATTAAAATATTCAGTGTTTATTACATCAATTTTTTGTAGCAACTAATAAAGTTTGTTGCATATCTACAAGCAATGCTGATGTGTAGTATGAAAGTGGTTAATTCAGACAGACCCTCTTCGTTGCTAATTATGCTATAAGTGCTACTGTATAGATATTCATTCACCATTCATAAGGCATAGCAACATGTTTGTAAATCTATTGGTGAAGCAAATGAAAGAGATAATTTATGGATGTTATTTCACTGCAAACACCAAGACAAAAGGAATAACTTTTTAATTTATACAACATCCGGAGTGGTATTTATAAATGAAATCTGGTTGCAGAATACCTGACATTTTCAAGTCTCATGGTCATTTAAATAAAATATATGAGAGCTTAATAAAAAAAAAATGTTAGCTTAAAGGGACACTAGGTGTGCAAGTGCGACAGCTTGGCTTTCAGCTGGGAAGTAGAAATGAGTGGATCCCCGTTAAGGTAAGCATTGCACTGCTCCCTGGAAGTTCTATTATTCACAGGGAGGTATAAGTGCTCATCTCCCTGTGAATAATAGATACAGAAGTCATGTACATAAAAAATAGATTTAGTGTCCCTTTAAGGTTTAGGTGGTAAATCAATATTTCTTGCTCAAAGTAACATTTTGCTGAATGAGGTATAAAAGTTGGTCCTACCATGGAATTAATGTTTTTTGAAGGAAGCAGGTTACTGTAGATTGTCTAAATGGCACTTGCATGCCTCTTTGACATACCAAGCACAATAGATTTTGCAGTAATTCATGATATCATTTCCATACAGTCTCAAGTCCCAACAACTTATAAGACTAGCATCCCAGAATCAATTTGCTCCCCACTTGAGTAAACTGGTGATACAATGTCAAATTGTGAATATTAAAGGGTATCTATACTCTAAAGAATCAAAATAGTACTTTTTTAAGAACTTTTTTCGGATTTTAAATCTGAGCTGTAGATCATGTGAAATCATCATTTGAAATCACAGCATTTACAGGGAAAGACCTGTCACTCCAGAAGCAGAAATTATAATATGTGTCCTATTTCTGAACTCTTATTAGGATCTTTAGCTGCCTGCCAGCACACTTTCTGCAACAATTTAGAGAATCAGAAGAGAAAAAGAAAAAATGGTGGAGGGAGGGGGAGACGTGTAAGCAGAGCAGTGTCCATGGTGAGGCTGTGCAGAGCTTACAAGTGTCGCAAACACCATAAGAAGGCAGTGAGTAAGGGAGGTGGGGGCAATTAGTAGCACTCACTAAACATTAATAATTTAATGACAAAACAAGCACAGATAAATATGCGAGTACCACCATTTTATTTCTCTCAAATTGTTGTTTCAGAAAATGTAAAGTTGTTTCTGTGAGTATAGTTACCCTTTAAGAATCTACTGTAGACTGTGTTAAGCATGTACATTTTTGTAAATTCTGTACTTTGAAAATGTTGTAGCATTTTTCTGCATTTTATTTTATTACAGATAAACAAAATAGAATTAAATACAATGAAAAATGCCACTGCCACTAGAATACCTGCAAGAAAGTATAACCTATAAATAAGGGTCATAATGCATAAATGCTTTTGTGTTCAGTACATTTAAATTATTTCTAAGAAGCTATGACAGATTATGTTTGTGAAGGTTCTCATTCATCCAGGTCATGGTATATCTGTTGTATTCAATTAGATCAACTGGACTTGAAATGTAGTTCTTGAAGGCGTTTCGCTAGTCATCCGACTGGCTTTCTCAATTCAGAATGACTTGTACAAGAATCTGTGGCAATTATGTACCCTGGAAAATCCCAATTAGCATATCACAGCCAGGTGTTAAGGGTGTGATTGGATAGTGGCTAAGAGGTGTTATAGGAACGCCCAGAGTAAGGTGTTAAAACAGGATTGTACATGGCAGACAGTTGGTGTTGAACCCTCCCACCTCTATTTAGGCTTGGTTTCTTTATTTTCACATAAATGGCCTCCTTAACACCTCTCTAATCATTTTGGGGAGCAAACCCCCAAACTTGTACGGCAATATGAAAAGACAGCAAGGAAATTGGCAGACTACAGAAACCACCTGCGATTTAACCTTCGATGCAGACAACAAAGGCTAGTACCATGCAGTATACGTCTGGATTCCACGGTTAAAGGCATCAGAGCCAAACAGATACTGCAAAAGGCTCAAACACAGCTCCTAAGTGAACGGGTACGACAGACACATTTTACAGTCGATGCTTTAATGCACAACATTAGTCAACTAGAACAGAACCTGGCCTCACAGCTACCTGTGTCCATCTGGGAAAGAGTGATGGAGTTCACCAAACAAGCACAGCTTTCTCAGCACTGTAAGGGCAAACAAAGGCAACAAAACAAGTTCTCTATTCTGTCATCCCAGAACAGCCCCAAAGGAGAACAACTACCTTGGATACAAAAGGAGGGAAGTGTCACTTCATCAAACAAGGAGGAATGGGTGAGAAACTTGTCTAACAGGACCCTGACCCAGCCAGAAATGGAAGTCCTTGCTAAGGGCTTGAATTTGCCATCACCCCTAAAGCCCTCCCTGTGGTGGATATTATAGCAGCCACAGAAGCCTCTATCCACAGTAATAAGGTATCACAGAGTGAGGGAGAACAACTTCGCCTTAAGGTATCTGCAGCCTTAGCCAGTGCTAAAACTCCTTCATCTAACCTGACTACACAGGAAAGAAGAGCCTTAACATCCCTCAAGAAAGATTCCAGTATCACCATTCTACCGGCAGATAAAGGAAGATGCAGAGTGGTACTCAACACCTCAGACTACCATGATAAGGTGACCATGCTCCTGGCCGATAACAACACATATGAGGCTTTAACAAGGGATCCCACCACCCGTTACAAGAAAAGAGTCATAGACTTACTACAACAGCTTCAAAAGGATAAAGCCACTGACCGAGCAATGTATCATCGCCTCTACCCTGGTGAGGCACATCCATGCATATATGGACTCCCAAAGATACATAAGGAAGGGGCCCCACTAAGACCTATAGTAAGCAGCATCAACTCTGTAACATACAAGGTGGCAAAATATCTAGCTAACATCTTAGGACCTTTGGTGGGAAGTTCTAAGCATCACATCCAGAACTCTCAGGATTTCACCAACAAGATTGAAGATATAGTACTCGGTGTAGAAGAAACTATGGTGTCCTATGATGTGACATCTCTCTTCACTTGTATACCCACCAAGGAGGCTGTTGACATGGTGAGAAAACGGCAAGGCCAAGACAGCACTCTTACCAGCAGAACTGACCTCAACCCAGAACAGGTGTGTTCCTTGTTGGACTTGTGCCTGAATACCACCTATTTCAAATACAGGGATAATTTCTATAAGCAAAAACATGGATGTGCTATGGGTTCTCCAGTTTCACCCATTGTGGCCAACCTTTACATGCAGGAGGTAGAAAAACAGGCACTTAATAACTTTAAGGGCATAGCACCCAGCCACTGGTTCAGATATGTGGATGACACCTGGTTAAAAATCCACCAGAAGGAATTACAAGCTTTCACAGAACACATTAATGCGGTAGACCAAAACATTAAATTCACAAGGGAAGAGGTACAAAACCACAAACTGGCTTTCTTGGACTGCTTGGTAGAAGTCAGGGAGAATGGTAAACTGGAAGTAGAGGTTTACAGAAAACCAACACACACAGATCAGTTTTTGATGTTTGACTCCCACCACCCTTTAGATCACAAGCTGGGTGTCATCAGAACCCTGCAACACAGAGCTGAGAACATCCCCACTAGCACAGAGGCGAAGGCTAAAGAAATAAAACATCTCAGAGGAGCCCTTAAAACTTGTGGATATCCAGACTGGGCCTTTGTCAAAAGAAGCAGAAGGAAAGAAAAAAACACGAATACCAACAGTGAAGGGGAAAAGCAAGACAGGAGAAAGAACATGGTCATCCCATATGTAGCAGGGGTCTCTGAGAAATTAAGAAGAGTTTTCAAAAAACACCGTATCCCTGTCTGCTTTAAACTGAGCAACACGCTGAGGCAGCAATTGGTACATCAGAAAGACCCAATACCGAAACACAAGAAAAGCAACATCATATACGCAGTGCAGTGCAGTGAAGAATGCTCTGATTTGTATGTGGGGGAGACCAAACAACAACTGCATTAACGTATGGCCCAGCACAGAAGGGCCAGGACTCGGGTCAGGACTCAGCCGTGTACCTGCATCTTAAGGATAAATTACATACCTTTGAAGATTGTAATGTTAAAATATTGGCAAAGGAACGTGACTGGTTCAAGAGAGGTGTTAAGGAGGCCATTTATGTGAAAATAAAGAAACCAAGCCTAAATAGAGGTGGGGGGGTTCGACACCATCTGTCTGCCATGTACAATGCTGTTTTGACACCTTACTCTGGGAGTTCCTATAACACCTCTTAGCCACTATCAAATCACGCCCTTAACACCTGGCTGTGATATGCTAATTGGGATTTTCCAGGGTACATAATTGCCACAGATTCTTGTACAAGTCATTCTGAATTGAGAAAGCCAGTCGGATGACTAGCGAAACGTCTTCAAGAACTAAACTTCAAGTCCAGTTGATCTAATTGAATACAACAGACATATTGGTTTACAACTTCCCAAAAATACAATACAACTAATAATGTTATCATCCTCTCCTTGACATGCTCTTGGTAATACTGGAAGGTTGACATATTCCTATGTATTCTACGAATGGTAAAACACTGTTTATCTTGTAGTATGACTTACAAGAAACAAAATTTGATTGTCTGAAGCAAAATTCCAAAATTCCTACTTAAATAGCCAAACAACGATATGTATTTAAGTTGTATGTAATATAACAACACAATGAATTACTAATGCTTCTTCTTTCAATATTAATGCTAAAAGATAACAAGATGTTATAATGGTCTGTATATCATTACTAGAATAAAAATGTTCTTTTACTGTTTTAGTCCATTTGGCTCTTCAGAAGGCCTCAAGGCAATAGTCTGCAAGCACTCACTGCTTATAAGACTTTAAAAGATCACAAACATCTTTGGAAGGAATGAAAATTTTAATGAAATCTTTGATTAGATTTTTTTTTTGCTGTAGTCATGGCCTAAGAATTCCCCCAATATCTGCTTTCCTACTAATTTCCCTTGTGATCTGAATGCAAAAATGCCATTTACATAAACCTGCTGATTCTTAGACAAACTCCCAGGAACCTCTTTGAATAATGTGTAACTCTTTAAGCAGATGCAACTGGAGATGTGTGTGGAGCCTTTGAGAAATGATTCGATTAGCCAATGATTGCTTACAACACTGATATTAAATATGTAAAACAAGATCAGGGAAATTTACAAAGAAGTGCAATCGCAAATTCTGATTGTGTCTTACCAGATACATCGCTCTAAAAGCTGGCATTAAAAGTAACGCTAATATAGGCAGATATGCTATGTTAAATACTCAAATTTTCAAAAATATACCTTTAGATACAAGATCCCACTATTTCAAAACTTTTTTCTGGATTTTAAATCTGAGCTGTAAATTCTGAGAAATCATAATTTGAAATCACAGCATTTAATAATATGTGACTCATTATTGACGTCTTTGCCTGCCTGCCACCACACTTTCTGCTACATTTAAGAGAATCAGCAGAGAAAAGAAAGAAGGGGGAGATGTGTAAGCAGAGCAGTGTCCATGGTTGTGTGCAGAACTCCTTGTAGTGTCGCAGACACTACACGGAGGCAGTGAGTATGGGAGGGTGGGGGGAATTAGGAGCACTCACTAAACATTAATAATTTAATGACAAAGCAAGCAAAGATAAATATTTTAGTACCACCATTTTACTTGTCTCAAATTGTAGTTTCAGATAATGTAAAGTTGTTTGCATGAGTATAGTGACCCTTGGCATGCGCATAGCGTGGATGCAGTAGGGCAATGTCATAGGAAGCAGCAGATGTGCACAATCACAGGTAACTTTAACACTTTAACTGACGTTTTTAATTAACAAATGGGAGGTAATCACCTTTACCTCTCTTTCTTCAATTAATGTAAAAAAGTGTATGCCAGTGGTCACACACCCTTTAAAACCTGTTAAACCAAAGAACTCCAGTAGTTTGGCACAATAAAGCAATTATTACATAAAAGCCAATACATAGTAGTAATTAGTCTGTAATGAAATATTTATTTTGCTAACCATGTCTGCAGATATTCTGCCATATTACTTTTTTCTTGTTTTCTGGTTAATCTACCCTTTGATGTTACTAGTTTTCTCTATACAAACCTTACAGGTGTACATTTAAGTTAAATGTTTACTACAGAAAGACTAATGTCATTCATGTAGTGTTGCCAGCTATCATTTATGGAGGGCTACATTTCTGCAGGCAGATGAAGAGTTAAACTTGCACATCCTATTATTGGGTCTGCATCTAAAATTATTATTATAGCAACTAAATGATTTATTGTTTTCTTTTGGCTGCATAGATTCTTTTAATGGTGGGTTCATATCATAAAGAGAAAAGGCCAAGAACACTTTTTTCTACTGTTCCTCAAAGGAGTAATTTGGTTGTAAACGAATTAAAGCTTTTGTCATATGTCTTTATTATGACAAACCATCCACTGAGCACAATCCATAAAAAAGGCGAGAAAAACCGTCAGGCTATTATTTTATGGTTTTGTTCCCTAACGCCCTATTTGGACGTAACAACTGTTAAAGCTCCCTCTTTTCTTGGCCACTGCCTGAAGGCTGAGTAGTTGTTCTTCCTCTCACTAAAATAATGTTTAATTTATCTGTAGTGCTTTCAGAAGATAAAGGGTAGTTTTTTTTTTTGGCTTCAGTTACCTGTTATCTCTGCTTGTGCACAGGTGGGTGCAACCCAGTCGCTGTCATTTTGATTTATTGACTTTTACTTACTCAGGGAAAAAAATTATTAGCTGTCTTTCTTTGAGACTGCAGCTTAGAAACAGAAATGTGCATAGTAGCATGACTAATAATTAAGACAGAACAAAACGCTATTTTTACAATGCAGTAGACATATATCTATATATATCAATATCTATATATCTGTACAATATTAACATTCTTTTTGCAGGAGGCCATTCTATGTTCTTGTTACATTTTTAAACTAATTTTAAGCATCCCAAAAAAAATGTAAAATTAGAATAAAAAAATGTGTGCATTAGACGTCATATGCATTATTCCCTCTGAGATGTCCATTTACAGGACGGAAAGGGTATCTTCATCTAAAAATATAAATTACCATTTTCCCCTTTCAGTGAAGATGAAAATGAGCTCCAGTTTTTCAATAATTCCGACAGAAGCCAGGAGAGAAGAAAGCAAACTTACCTGCGTCTGCACTCCACCCCTGCTGGCAGACAGAACAGATGGAGACTACATCCACACTCCCTTGAACTATACCCTCATGCCCATTTTCTGATTCATATATTATATATTATCTGCGTTCGGCAGAAATATTAGCAGTCTATGTTTGGATCATACATTACTATTCTCTGTGTGGTATATATAAACATATATACCACTGTTACAGCCACCCCCATTTCACCAGTTAGTGTAGTCAGATTCTTCAGATAGTGGCTGGAAGTTCTAGATCTAAAAATAGTCAGGTTTTTTGCCAGTGTTGGAAGGTACAAAACTTTTAACCAATAAATTATATTTGATTAGTATCAAAGAGAGCCTTTAAATCATAATTTAAGGAGGATAAACATCTCTAAATGACCCCATGACTGAAAACTTTCAAAATGAGGTTATACATTATTTTTCATTGCCTTACTATTGCTAGGTACCGTATATACTTGAATATAAGCCAAAGTTTTCAGACTTTAAAAAAATCCTGAAAATTGAATCTTGGCTTATACTCGAGTCACTCACCTCACTCCCTTAGCAATCCGTCTGCCACTCGCTCCGCATCCACTGACATCACTAATCTGCGCCATACTGGATTTGGCTATTACTGTATGGGACTACTGTATGTGAATTCTGCTGTCCATTTAAAGGGCAACTAAAGCCTCAAACAAATACAGAATCAGAAGGTAGTCGTGTGCATAATTTCAACCCTCAGCTTATACTCAGGTCAATCAGGTTTTCCTAATTTTTTGAGGTAAAAAAAGGGAACCCCGGCTTATACTCGGGTTGTCTTATACTTGAGTATATACCGTATAACCCTGTACCATTTTTCAGTCCCATTCAACTGCTTTTAGTCCCATTAGGGCATGATCACTGGTTTCCCTTTGAATTGACATCCCCTCTATTGCCTTTCATAATGAATAAGCTGATTTGTACATTTAGGTAGTCCACACACATCATCAGATCTTTTTTTGCTGGAAAAATAAGCAGGCAAACAGAATAAATCTGAACTCTTAGGCAGTCCTATTATGCACTTGATAATACAGAGATTACTTAAAAGTACAAAATAAAATAATAGTAAATCAATGTTTTTTCTGACATATTATGCATATCATAGAACAAAGCCCAAACCCACACAGTCTTATTCAAAATACAAACCATGCTCTTTGTATCAGAAATAAAGACATCAGATATCTACCACTTTTTGTTCAAACATCTGCCTATTCAGTAAACAACACATGGAAATGCCATTTCCTCCTGTCTGTAAAATTTCACAAATAAAAAGGACAAGAGCAGATTTATATATAAAGAAAACGGCTATTCTATTAATCTGTCTGCCCATCATTGTATGTCTGTAATAAACAATTCACAGAGCCAGTCTTGCTTCCTGTTGCCTGGATGTGACACCAATCATTTATTGTCGCATAACATATTTCTCTACCATTGTTTTTTTTTTAACTCCAGTGAATATATATTCTATAGTTGACTTGTTACTCTCTTTGTTTATTTCTTGGATTTTTCTTGCAGGTTAATAAAACTTTATTAAGATAACACAAAACTATAAGCTAATGATAGGTTTAAGATGCACCTTCTTTGTGTTGGTCAAGTGTTGGTACAAAGTAAGAAACATAAACACTAAAGATAAATAAAATAAAAACATAATAAGGACTAAAAATATAAAAAATGGTAGCTGAGAAATGTAAAACCCCTCACATATAACTTTGTCACATTAAAGGGGTTAATAAATAGTAAAATAGTAATAGAGGTTAAATAAAGACATAAGTCCATCTAGTCCAACCTTTATACCCTACTCATTAACCCTACCTAACCAGAGGAGGGGGGCAGCTAAAATGAGGGGTAACAAAATCCTTTCTGACTCCAAATGGCAATTGGAAAGTATCCCTGGATCAACCAAAACTACAGTATATGTATTAATACAAGTAATTCTCAATTCTATACTTGCCATTACCACATCTACTGGAAGACAATTCCAGTTTCACCATTCTCACTGTAAAGAAACCTTTGCTAACCTGAAGATGAAAACTCTTTTCTTCAAATTTAAAGGGTGTCCACAAGTCTTTCGATATGACCTATTGGTGCACAAAGCACCATAGCGTTTATTATATGGCCCATTAATATATTTATATAAATTAATCATATCCCTGCACAATCGCTAATTCTCCAGTGTAAATAACCCTAACTTGTCTAATTTGTCTGTATAGTCAAGCCACTCCATTCCCCTTATTATTTTAATTGAACTTCTCTGAACTGATTATATTTTCATCATGTCCCTTTTGTATTTGTGATTCCAAAACTGCACCACATATTTCAAATGAGGCCTTACCAGTGGGAGAGAATTATATTTTTTCCCTTGAATCTTCTACCCTCCTTATACAAGACAATATCTTGCTAGCTCTAGTTGTTGCTGTCTGGCATTGTTTGCTATAGCTAAGTCTGTTATCTACTAGAACCCCCAAATCTTTTTCCAATAGAAATTCACTTAGCACAGAGCCATTAATCATGTAGTTGGCACTGGCATTGTTAGACCCCATCTGCATCACCTTACATTTATCAACATTGAATCTCATCTGCCACTCTGCTGCCCATTTTGATAATATATCAAGGTCTACTTGCAGCAATTGCACATAATTTTAAGTTTGCAAAGCTCTGCATATCTGTTGTATTCAGTTAGATCACCTGGACTTAAAGTTTAGTTCTTGAAGACGTTTCGCTAGTCATGTACCCTGGAAGGTCCCTATTAGCATATCACAGCCAGGTGTTAGGGACCTTCTGTGATATGCTAATTGGGATCTTCCAGGGTACATAATTGCCAACAGATTCTTGTACAAGTCATTCGGAATTGAGAAAGCCAGTTGGATGACTAGCGAAACGTCTTCAAGAACTAAACTTTAAGTCCAGTTGATCTAACTGAATACAACAGATATACCATGACCTGAATGAATGAGAACCTTTACAAGCATAAAGCTCTGCATAGTTTGATGTCATCGGCAAACACAGAGACCTTGCTCTCTATGCCCCCTTCAAAGTCATTTCTAAACAGATTAAAAAGAAGTGGCCCCAGTAGAGAACCCTGAGGCACTCCACTTAGAACTATCAACACATAGATATATATATATATAGATCAGGGTATCTAGATTTGAAATCCTGAATGTCTCACCAACAGCTTCCACTATTTATGAATCTTGTTTATAAACAATATATAGTCGGTGAAACATACAAGAACACAAGACTGTTGCTGTGCATTGTGCAGGTTTATTGCAAAAACAAATGTGCTACATGTTTAAGACCCACTCTGCCTTTCTCAAGCCTTTTTTTTGCAATCTGAAAATAAAAGGAACAGGGTCTAGGTCTAGGGTCAGATCCTTTATTGATATTAACTTTGTCTAACTGTTTCTGTACCATATCCTCTGTCATCCAGATGGAATATTTCTAGTTTACACCTCTCAGATTAATACACTCCCTATTATAAGGACTAGGATTATCTACAGTGTATATTGTTATTATTAAAATGTGGCTGACCCTCATTGTAACAATTGAACTAATGGACATGGACATTAACAACTTTTGTATATGAATAAATGTTGTTCCCCACCAAAATATTTTACTGTAGATGGAGCGCTTACGTTTTTTCTTCTCTTTAATGTGTCAAATATGTTCTCTACAGTGAAAATTACTGTATAAACTGTAAGTTTTGCCTACCCACATAAATTAATTATTTATAATACAGCAACTGCATCAGTGTTCTTTGACACCCTGAAAACCCCAGTACGAATCAAGATTAGCCCTTGCAAAGAGTGTACTTCAAACAAGAGCAGGTGGCTTTCTCTGCTTTTATGTATCCGCAGAAATTTATCACCTAATTAGAGAGGGTAAAGCAAGTTTTTTTTTTCGGTTGCAGCTACAGGAGGTAATGAAGCACAGAGAATGCTCGCTTTGTTCGCTATTGGAGCTGAAAAATTGTTTAACTTAATAGACTATTTATTACATTTATTCCCTTAGCCTGCCTGATTAATATCTTCCATCTTGTCGCCTGCTATACAATTAAAACTAGTAAGAATGTTTTGGTAGAGAGTAGGGAGGAGGAATTGTTTTGTGACTTGCTGAATCAGGAAGGGGGAAAAAAAACAGTTTATAGGAGAATTCACTTTTACTGTTTAGCATGTGGTACACATTTTGTACACATTACTTTCAATAACACAGTGTTCTGAGATTGTGTCAAGGAAATGGAGAATGCTTTTAATATGACGTTGAGCATGATTGTGCTCAATTGTGCTTTTGTTATGAGGGGTCAAAGGTTATTACAATTCTGTTTTAAAAGGCTTGATTACAAGGCAACATGGAATAAAGGGATTTATAGGGTTTTAGGATTTATATTGTACTCTTGCTTTTAAAGCCAAGCTTTGAATCATAAAATCAATCATCAAACTGCTACAGACTTCATAGTATCTATTTATAAATAACCACTGCCCAAATCAGCTTTTTAACATACAATATATAGTAACAGATAGCAAGCATGATCTTATAACAGGATCTTTATATATAGTAGAGTATCATATATTTGTGAGTTGAATTTATTCTGAATTAAGAAAGCCATTTGGATTACTATCAAATCAAGTCAATAGCACAGTATTGCAGATTGTGTAAGCCATATCCATAATTGTTCTTGACTTCTTATACCCTTCAACTGTATACTTCTGTAGCATCTTCTTCAAACTTTCCCTATGGATAGGAGTTTCTACCCAATGCATATTATGGGAGCAGACACCGTTTCTGGTGAGAGAAGGCCATAAATAGGTTTTGTGTCCTGTTTAAATAGGCAAAAGAAGCAGCTGTATTCCTGGAAGTGTTGCTGCCTGATGCACTGCCACCCCCCCTCACTGCCCCATGTTGTTTACTTTGCAGCCCACTTACAGTTATTGTCAAGATGCCCCTGACAAGAAGTATACACTTTCAAGCTCAATATTAGAGTTGGTTTTACACTCATTTTACAGGACTTGCACCACTTCCCAAAGTAGTGCAATGCACTCGATGCAGTACTCATTTTAAGTTTTGCCCTACATAGCACATAATATATATTAGGGCCTAAAATCACCACTTCCTAGTGCTTTTTAACTGAATGTGTTTCCACGACTGTTGTAACTGCCACAAAGGGAGTAAGGTCCAATAAGAAGCACTGAGGAGCAATTGCCCCTAAGAGCTAAACGCAGTACATGTTTACAGACCAAGGTGTTAATCTCGAAGCAATGAACATTTTTTGAGGTGCTTAACATGAAAATGTACCTTTCTGTTAAACACAAAACAAAGCAAAGGCCCTGGGAATTATATGTTTTGTCAATTTCTGTTGGTACTGGGAAAAAAAGAAATATCGTAATTTATTATTTGTTTTACAATTAATACAGTAGTTATTGGACGCTTTTGTGTTTCACAAATCTGTATAGCAATGCATTCTCTTGACAGTTTTGGCTTTGTATGTATAAACTGTATATACGCGAGTATAAGCCAATCTGAGTATAAGCCGAGGTACTTATTTTTATCTGAATTTATATGAATATATGATTATATGAATGACTCGAGTATAAGCTGAGGGTTGACTTTCTTCTATAGAAAGCCTCATGGACAGCCCCATGCACAGCCCCATAGAATTTACAATACAAAGCCCCATGGAAAGTCCAATACACAGCCCCATTGAAAGCCCCATAGAATGTCCCAATTTACAACCACATGGAAAGTCCAATACCATCATAGAAAGTCTCATACACAGCTTAGAGAAAGTCCAATACACAGCCCCATAGAAAGTCTCATACATTGCATCATACATACCCCCATACACAAATGTGCTCTGCATACCTTTCTATGCAGCCTGTTTGCTGAATCCTGTTATGGCTATAATTTTTTCCCTTTCGCTTGCAGTCTGGGCCTATCTAAGTGAGTAGAACACCAAAATCAAATGGATTCTGTGTGTTACACGGTACAGTTTTTGTTTTCCCAGAGCTATGTAATTTTGTCCAGCTGCTCCTTCAAGCATCTAGATTAGCCCAGACCTGAGTATAAGCCAAGGGGAGATTCAGGATGATTTTAAAGGTAACATTTCTCTGTAACATTTTACTGTTGATCATCAACAACTTTTGTAAGTGAAAAAAGATAAACCTATTTTGTTTTCCAGAGAGAGAACCGAAACATAATAACTACAACATTTTATCAAAATGATTCTTCTATATGGTTGGCATTTAAAAATGAAAGAATCATGCTGATATATGTTTGTAGATCTCTCTATCTATCTATCTATCGATCTATCTATCTATCTATCTATCTATCTCTCTCTAACATCCACCTTTTATTTTAATCTTCTCTATATTTCTTTAATACAAAGCTATTAAACCTAGCCAAACAAGACTGCAATACTTACTAAAGGTACCATAAAATAAAAAAGAAAAATTATACAAAGTGTTAAACATTGGATAATAAAATAATATTGATGTACACATATTTTTCAGTAAAGTAAGCTTCCTAATAAAGTGGATTCATTATGATGGTTGTTATTATTATTTGGATTGGGTTTAGGAAGAAAACCCTTGTAAATTGTTTTTGATTTAGACTAAGCACACAAATATATAATATTAATTACATTGTGGTGATATATGCACTATTGTTACAGAGTTCTTGTCCTCTTACTTGCTTCAATAAATAACATTTGATTGTCTCTAATTATCTTTACTTATCCTTTGTCATCATGACTCTAAATTTCATTATGAAAATTGACCTGCGCAGATCTCAGTAGGAGAAAAATCAATGGCAAGTAATATTTTCTGGTTTCATTAAAAATAGATAACAGTAGATGAATGATTGATTAAATTGTTATTCTTATCTATTTTCCTTAACAAAGAGAAGATCTTGGATGTCTGCTCAATAGACTCCAGAACTAGCATGTTTTTTTTTTAATAAGAGACAACATCACAACACACTAGGCATACAAAAAAGACAAAATTGAATTACCCTTTTTTATAGACAAACATTGAAATAATATAATAATTTTGACATATCATCAGCCTGTATAACATTAACTTGGTGACATTTCTGATCTTGCTCTAATATGTACATATCTTAAACATATCTTACACATGCACTAAAAGGGCAATTTCGGGAGAGCTGCAGCAAGCTGAATCATGTTGTGCAGTCACTTGGTTAGTAAAATGTTAAGCCAGGAGTTGCACCAGCTATGCGGATATCACAAAATACAGCAATACAGCTGGTATTTATATTTATGGGTAGTGAACTTTAGATTCATGTATGTGTGGGGAGATAGGACCAGACATAGATAGAAATAAAGAGATAGGGGCAGACACACACTTACGTCTTTAGTTAAGTTCCCTTGTTCCAGCACCTCCTTTTTTCCCCAGGGCTACACACGTGCTGGTTCTGGCCATGCCCCCATTGGGAAGTCGTCCTGTTGCCTATGGAGATGGTAGGGGGAGATGGTCCTCCTGCTGATTCACTATTATATCTCCTGTCTAGAATATAATTTTTTTGATTGTTTAAGACTGCCACAAGTTTTACAAACAACGCATGCTTGGGTGTCATACTTAAAACCAACAACATTAAAGTTTCTTTAGGTTTTAATTTCTCTAAACACATAGACAAAGTTGTGACTAAATCTTCCTTCTTTACTATTCCAGCTCTTTAAGTAGTTTTATAACTTTGTATATTTTGTCTTATTTCTAATATAAGTCAGAAGTATACTTTATATACATTTATTTATAGTCATTTAGATTTTAATAGTGAGAAATTACACAATACATATACACCTTTCCTATATGCAATATTTTATACCCCCCACCTGATTGATAGCTCCTAAAAAAAGGGCAACGATAGTGAAAAAATTACTTTGCCTCATCTTAATTTACAAATTAATACATGTAAAAAGCACATGTGTGTCACTGCATTCCTTCAATGCAGTAATTGATTTGCTCAGGCTTGCTCGGGCTCAGTATCTCTACTCCCTTTCTTAACCGACACCTCCTTCCATCTGTCCTGACTATCTATAAGGGCAAGCATGCTCAGTGATCACAATGAGGCAGCATTGGAAGAAGGAATTTCCCATCATGAAATTCCCATAATTTGCATGAACACTGTCTTAACGGAAATGTGCAGAAAGTGCTTGCAATAAAAATTGATTTTTGTTGCAGCATTTGAAAGATCTTTTTAATTAAGTGCTTTCTGCCACGGGAATGGCGGCAACTAAAGAGTTACTATGTTATATAACATAGTAATTCTTCAGTTGCCGCCATTCCAGTGGATTATCCAACCATCCACTTTCTGTATAATGAGGTATCCAAGTTGGTTTTTCCTGGCTATGAAGTTCTCTGGGGCAATAAAAAAATGATTTCCCTGCTCAGCACCACAGTTATAAACTGTGATTTTTGCATTTGTTAGGATATTTATTTTTTATAATAAGCTTATATTGTAAGTGGATATATATTTTATTATCAGAGCATCTTATAATTGGGGGACGCTTATAATTAATGGAAGTAGGAGGGCTGCAATTACAACCTGATTGTAATTACACTGCATTGATTCTGACAGCCTTGTTGCATGTTTTCAATATACAACCCCTAACATTTCCTAACGGTCCTCTGCTGTTTAAGAGTGCTTGAGAATGGTGGAAGCAGTAGTGCAACTACATATGTATCTGCATATATCTGTTATATCAACGTGTGTGTGCTGTTTATGGACTGCTACACAATAACACCATAGGTTGGAAACCCAGGAGCTAGAAAATACTCATTTCTGCAGTCCAACCAAACAACCAGCCATCTACATGCAAATCTCTAACCTAAAATACAAAGGCAAGACCTGCTAGTTTCACTGCTGATTAAAAACTGAGCTTCTCTGAGGATTTCATGCTGTTTTATAGTGTCTTATGAACACACCCCACAATTTGATTGGTCTTACCCGACCGAGTGCTCACGCGATGTTCATCGATGCTGCCGGAACCGCTTCTCCCGATATTACATTCGATCGACATGCGATCACAAAATCCCATTCATTTTGCGATCGCATGTCGGTCGAATGTAAGATCGGGAGAAGCGGTTCCGGCAGGATCGAAGGAACATCGCGTGAGCGCTCGGTCGGGTAAGTAAAATCTTATAGATGTATGGGCACCTTTAGTCTGATTAGCTCTTGTATTATTGACCAATCATATGTTGGGGGCGTGTCAAGGAGACAGTATAAAACAGCCAGAGGCCTTCAGCAAGTCTAGTTCTTTTTTAGTAGCAGGGCTGTGAGTTTTTGGTGTATGCAAGCATAGCAACTGTCAGATGTCTGGTGTCAAACCAAGCTTTCTAAATGCACAGGTTTAGATGCCTAGTAGTTGCTGTGTGAAGGCTCTCTTTTTCACTACACCTAATTTTTGTGTTTGATACTCATATAGTTGTTTTAGCATTAAGTTGCAAGGATGAAGCCTGAATTTTCCCGAGACTGATCAAATTCACTGTACTGGCTTTGAAAAAATGATTGTTGGTGTAGTTGAATTACATCTACCATCATTTCCTCTAAAGACACACTCAAATAGTAGAGGGCAGTCAGGGAATTGTTAGAGTTTTTTACTAAATACATATGGTGAACCATAGGTTAATCAGGTAAAACACGTGTAGCCAGGTTGAGTGCGAATGATCACAGTATAAAATGCAATTTTATACAACATTTACACAATGTAGCGCTGTTAATTACATTATCTGTCTTATAATACAATGTTTGTTACCATATAACTTTTATTTATGGCTTATACATGTGTGTGGGAAGAGATGGGAGAAAACCTTTTTTTCTTTGATTACAAAGTTTCTGATAGTTTCACTCAGTATTCCCAGGAAATAAATGGTAAATTTATTGACTTAATGAATAACTGTAATGTGGGACTAGTAGAGACATCTTGGAACATTCTTCTTTATCTTCTAGTACATGCGTGTCCTGTTTACTCTTACACAAGGTGTCAGCATCTGTACTGTTTATAGTAAGAGGGAAATGGTAATTCACTTCATAGGGAGGACCATGCATATGGTAATTCACAGCAGATGGATTGTGTGACTATACACGCCATTCACTTTGATTGACAGTTCCTCCCTCAGAAATGTTAAAACGTATATATCTAATATCTACAAAATGGGTGGATGGATTGGAAAAAGAAACACACGTAGAGGGATGGGGGAATTGTAGTTTAATAGTATGAGGTTTTTAAAATTTTGAAGAGTATAGTTGGCCTTTAATGCAATCTCCTAAAAAATCTTATAATATAGGGAGAGGACTGCTGCTCCAATTACCATTTACCACCCCATGCTGTCTCTACACAGTGTACACATTAGAGGAAATTAAACCTCAGTCAAGCATTTTTGACATATGTCAGATTTTCCTAACCTCTTTACTGTGTAGAGGCAATGTGGGGATGGTAAATGGTAATGAGGGGGGGGGGTAAATTATCAAATATATATATACTGTATGTAGTATGCACAGTAGATTTTTGTGTTGCTCAACACACACTCTGTGGCAAGACCCTCACAGTAGTTTTAAAAGCAAAGATCTCACCACTTCTCTCACTGCATGATGCCAAGTTAAAAGAATACCAGACAGACAGTAATCAAAAGCCTGCAAATTGTGTTTGGACTTTGAGAGTAACGGGAGGTCTCTGATCTCCAATTACCCAGGGATGGTCTCTTCTGTTCTTTGTGATGCTAGAGAAAGATCTGTGAAGGGAATTGGGAAGGGAAACATACTTTGTTACTCCAAAACAGCTAATGGGTTCTCACTGAGATGAGTAAAACACTCCAGCCTAGAGCAATATCTATCGTCTTGTATTTGTCAGACTCTGAAAAATATGTCGGCCTGTCCATTGCCCCTGGTTTGATCAATGCCATGTGTGAATTGTTTGTTCTTCTCTCTGAAGTTTGTTTCCCCTCAAAATACCAACTTAAGATTGTTTTTTAAATTATGTTTTTTGAATTGTGTTATCACGGTGTATACAG
This sequence comes from Hymenochirus boettgeri, assembly GCA_019447015.1. NCBI lineage: Eukaryota > Metazoa > Chordata > Amphibia > Anura > Pipidae > Hymenochirus > Hymenochirus boettgeri. The sequence goes on from CM033475.1 coordinate 130,325,469, forward strand.
TTTATGACATGCAAATCAAGGAGCATTCACCAGCTGCCTTTTACAGAACTTGAATTTTGCTGATTAAATTGTTTAATTGTAATTTTTTTAAAGGAATAGTTCACACAAAAAGTGAACTATTCCTTTAAAGCAGTGATTGAAGACCGGGAGGTAAAAGACCTATTCCTTACCTTCCGTTCTTCACTTCACCAGAATCCAGGACCGAAGGTAAGTTTAATTACCTCACGCACAATCCACAGCGGCTCCATTGACAACTGCCGACTGCTTCCTGGCTTAGTTTACTATAGCACGCAAACTTGGTCAATAATATTTTTTAATTATGTTCTTTGAAAAGATCCTATCTTAGACATAAACAAATTTTACCAAATGACATAATATTTCAAGCAAGACTTTTTCTCAGACTCTTATAATTAAAAGTGAAATATTCTTGTTATCCAAGCTTAAAAGTGATTGCTTATTCCATGCATGTTTATTAAGTACATTAACCATTAACTTCTCAGCCCCTCTAATCCATTTAGTTAGTTTTTAATTTAAACAATAGAATCTAAAGAATGACCCATTTTTCTCCATTTTAACAGTAAAGCTGATGAGGTTTACAGCAGTGACTACTGCAGAAACTAAAGATGCAATTTAAGCATGTTTTTGTGCGAATGATTTTAGTGTTTTGGATCAATGTGGGGACTAATAATGATTTCTGGATCTCATATAAAAAACTGTTTATTTATGATGGTATAACTAGGGCTCTGAACAATTCTGCTTACATTTAGTAAAAACTGCATGCCAATAAATGCCAACTTACGTTAATATTCTCTAGTACAGTAACTTCTTTAGTCTTATGCAAAAGTATTGTTTTTTTCTTTCTTAATATGAGATCTTCATAATGATTGCTAATCAAAATGCAAAATGTTTCACTGGTCTTGTATTAGCTGAATCAATCCATTGTTTACATGTTCAAATGTAATATCAGTAAACACTAGTATGAAGCGCCAAACAGGAAAGTCAGTGGCTTTTTGTTCTGGCTTTGAAAAGAACTGAAGGATATAATGTATAGTATATCAAGAAGAATGCCCAAACCTGAAGGACATCTTTCTGCTGGAAGGTTCGGTTCGCAAAATCCGGTCTGCTCGAGGATCCACGAATTTTCGAAAAAATTTGAAAATTCAAAAATCCGCGAGCGGACCCATTAAAACCTATTAAAATGAAAGTTCGGCAAAATCCGTTCTTCAAAAATACGAGGATTCTTCGAAAATACGAGGATTCTTTGAAAATACAAGGATTTTTCGAAAATACGAGTTTTTTTTGAAAATACGGACCCGAAAATGTGGCTTTCTTCGTCCAAAAATGTGAAAAAAATCCTCGTAATTTTGAAAATTTTCGAAAATGCGGTTCGGAAAAGTTCGGAAGGCAGAAAACCAGAAAATCTGTGATATCCACCGTTCGCGAACGAGGTAAATCTGCAGCGGATCCGGGTTCGGATCCCCGAACTGAGCCATCACTAGTTTTGATGTGGATTTTCAACTAATGAAATCAAAATTTTGATGTGGAAACTTTTAATCTGATATTAGGCTTGGGTCAAAACTCTGGTACATCACTTTAAATAAACTTGAGATTGCATTCTGGCACTGTTACAATGTTATTGACATGCTATTACTAATGTAATATAAAAACTATTTACCCAGAACTACAGCGCTGCAGGGACCAGTTAAAGGCACACTAACAGATTGCGAAACTCCTTTCTTGATGCAGCTGCCGCAAGCTATTCACCAGCAGCTGCATGGCTCCAATTATATGACTATTTTATGCAAGCTGCTGGTGACTCTCTGTAAGGAAGATCTACCCAGAGCAACAGATCTACAATCAAATGTACTTAAACTTGCTGCCTTCCTTGGAGAATTAAAAAACATTGAAGGTATAATGTTTTATTACTAACAAATACAGCAGTCTTTGCACTGTTAACTTTTAATTTATATCCCATTATAACATATTCAGTTCTCCTGAAACTGCTATTTTATAGACTAAACAAATGATAAGAAATTGCTTATTTTAAATCAATTGTATTCATGCACCATCACGGCATAACATTACAGTTAGTATGTATAATTTGAAAAACTTTTGAGATGATGAATTATATGCTCAATATCATATTATGAAAGTGTATGATGTACTTCCCTTCTTCATTGGGAAAGGATACCCCTCTAAGATTTCTTTAAGAACTTTAAAATGAAACCCCAATGGGAAGAAGATGGTTCTTCTGTAAAGAACTTTAATTGACTAGCCACACCAGGAATTCTAGAAAGTGATTTAGCTCCTGTGTGTAATTACAGTATACCACCTGTCTTTCAGCAGGTCATTTCACATTTCAAATCAGCAACTCTTTCTTCTTTTAATCCATGTAAAGGTGTGGGGAAAGACAAGAATTAGGAAATGAAAGAGGGGTGTATTTAAAGGGTAATCAAACTCTGTCTATACACCACCCCCATCTTCCTTATCAAGGGTAAGGCTCTAAATTCAAGTCCTCACCCCTGGATTCACACTCTACCAACTGTAATACTTACCAAAGGATTCCCTAGCTGGCCCAGTCTAACTCCTCCTTGCAGACTGTCAGACCAATGGGAAGACATGCTTTGCATAAAGCAGAAAATGGCAGAAATGGACCGGACCAGCAAGGGAATTTTTACTTCTGGTAGTGGGAAGAGGAGGGGAGGTTAAGTATAATTGTCTTTTAGGGAACTTTATAATATGCAGTATTTACAAGCAACAAGCTCTGTATTAACCTCTCACTCCCTGTGTTCTGTAATCAGCCATTTCATATGTACATTAATCAGATACATTTTCAGTTAATTTTCTACTTATTAGTATGGCTTCTCCATCTGTTTAACTTTTTTTTGTTTACACTACAAGTTTTGCAAAATAATTTTTCTCCATTTTATTTATTGACCAATAATATTTTGTCGATAATTGTAAATCGAAAAAAGCTTCATGAAAAAAGTTCAAAAGCATGTGTGATTTCTTATTCCCAGGACATGAAAACATAAAAGTTGCATCTTGTCTGAAATAGATGTAAGCCTGTATTTAACTTCTCTTATTGATTTGTGTTCCATTTCACAACTACACTATTTCAATATATCCTTATATTAAACACCAACATTTGGTTTGGATTTTTTTTTATATTAAGTTGACACATATCTCCTTGTCTATATTTCAAATATTATGGCAGAACTGCCTATTTATTCCAAGTGGCAATTTTTAGATATATTTGAAAGCATAATAAATAAAGGTACTTCTCTTTTTATATAAATCCTGTTTAAGCCTTATCTGGTTATCAAGATTATAGTTGTGAGTTATAAATGCTACAGTACATTTAGACCTTTGATACAGACAGGACATGGTTTTTATCAGATGTATTAATGAAAAAAGTTTAGCTAGAGGTTTTAAGTGGTTCCAGATGTTAAATGATAGAAAAAACATGTATCCAAATACCTTTTCCATAGAGATAGACAGACAGACAGACAGAAATATAGAAAGAAAGATAGATAGATGGATAGATAGTGTGTTTTCAGTTGCATTGCACAGTAAGTGACAAGTGGTTTGTGTGCAAACTGCAGGCAATTTGAAATACATATGTTGATAGGAATTTTTATATTTTAGTGTGCATGTACTCTTACATTTATAGTGAAACTGTCAAGCTCATTCCATGCCAGTTCAGCCTTTTACAAATCTTAGTCTGTTGAAAATAGATTCATTATGTATTCAAAGAAATAATGACTGCACTGTTTGACACTATAATCATACATACATTTTGTAAAACAGTTGTGCTAGAGAATACAGTGAAATCATGTTCAATAACATAACAGTCGTATGCAATTATTTTGAAATGATGTTCTTCTGTTGAAACTATATTCACATTTAAGTCAGAGACACAGTGCATTAGAGTAAATTGCTATAAAGATATGATGTACTCTGTATAATCCGCATGCATATCTTTGCAATTATCTAATGCTTGTATTAATATCCCATACACATTATGTGCAATTAATGTTTAAATACATAAAAACCCTTTGCATATGTAAATGAATTTAGTATTATCTTTGCAGCATATTGCGATCATTTATCCATTGCTTGTAAATGTTATTTATTTTTTACAGCACGTTGAAGACCAACACTGAAATGTTGTTTAATATACCTCTATATTGCATTATAAAAACATGATAGTTATTGTAATAGGGTGTTATTGCTTACATAATGTTTACTCATCCTCTTAGTTTGCTTTGACTATTAAAATTGTAAAATGACTTGTAATGCCGTTATAGCTTCATACCTGTCATGCGTTATAATGAGTTGTTTTGTGCAACATCAGTTTAATGTATATATATATATATATACACATAAGGGAATAGTATATTGTTGCCTGTGTATTTTGCAGTAACTCCTGCTATTAACCTGATTTTTAAATGATCAATTGGTGTTAGAAAAAGCTCATATGAAAAGCTAAAGCCCTCCCAAATAATATTAAATGTGCTGGTAAAAAAGATTCATCATTTAATCAAGACAGAAAGGTCTTAGTCGCCTATACAGAACATGATCTACTTTACAGCCAATCCAAAAATATGTCAGCAAATTAAGTAGTGGTGCTGTGAGATCCAAATGTAATATCTTGTATGACTTCCATGAGCTTGAAGGACAGCGTCCATGCGGTTTGGCAAGGATTCATACAATTTATTGATGAAATCATCAGGAATAGCCAAGAAAACAGTCTTGCATGCCTCCCAGAGTTCATCAGTATTCTTTGGTTTCGTCTTCCATGCTTCCTCTTTCATTCTACCCCATATGCTCATAATGTTCATGTCAGGTGACTGGGCTGGCCAATCCTGGAGCATCTTGATCTTCTTTGCCTTAAGGAACTTTGATGTGGAGATGGAAGTATGCAATGGAGCACCATCCTGCTGCAGAATTTGGCCTTTTTTATGGTTGGGAATCTATGAGGTAGCTAAGATTTCTTGGTATTTTACACTATTGATGTTGCCTTCCACCCTGCAGATCCCTCACACACCCACATACTGGATGTAACCCCAGATCAGGATTTTGCCTCCACCAAACTTCACTGTTTTCTGGGTAAATCTCAGCTCCATGCGTGTTCCAGTAAGTCTCCTGCAATATTCAACAGAAGATTCATCTGAAAATCCACCTTTTGCCACTTTTCCCGTGTTCATCCTTTTAGCAGGCTGTGGGACTTGGCAAATGCCACACGGTTTTTCAATTGTCTTTTGTTTAGTGCTGGCTTATGGGCACTGATTCGACAATGAAGGCCATTTTGAGACAGAACCCGACAAACTGTTCTGGTTGACACAGGGATTTCAGGTGACCAGGTCTCCTGGAGCTCTGCTGCAGTTGTGGGGTCGGCCTGATCTGGGCTTGTCAAAAACTTCTCAAGTCTCTTCAAATCTTTTCTTTATCGTCTGAACTTGATGCTGAGAGACATTGAAGGTGTGCGCCACATCAGCAGTGGATTTGGTCTTCAGCCTCTTGATAATCAACACTTTAGTCTCAGGGTGAATCTTAGGCATGTTTGCAGAGATCTATTTGCAGTTGATGTGAAGGTCTAGTGTACTGGCACACCTGACACCTAATTGATCCATTATTAGTCACAGGTGAAGCCCATATGACAAGGCAACAACACTTATGTCTTTGCAAAAATTGACTCAATGGGCTTTACCAAGTTGTGAATATTAGAATACTTTTTGTCAGTTTCGTTTTGCATTGAAACATTATTATAAAAGCTGTTTGAGGTAAAATGAACCATTTCTTGAAACAAAATCTGCATTAGAATTATTGTTAAGCGGCACTTCAGGTCAATTTGTACACAAGACTTTTATCAGAAACTGGACCGGGGTGCATTCCAGTCAAAGCTAAGATAAAGATTGGTAGGACAGTGCACTCCCAGATTTCTTTAACACATTTTATTTAAGTGGAAATGATCAACATGTTTTGGCCATCTTGTTGGCCGCCATCTGGATAAGCACAGCACACCTGTGCAACACTGAGCTTTAAATAAATTTTTTGATGTTTGATTTGATGTTTTATTGGATGTGCCAAAATTTTATAGGTGTGTGTTATGTTATTTAAACCTCAGTATTGCACAGGTGTGGTTATCCAGATGACAGCCACCAAGATGGTCGAAACATGTTGATCGTTTCCACTTAAATAAAATGTGTTGAGGAAATCCGGTTGAGTGCACCATTCTACCTTTCTTTATATATATATATAATATTCTGTTTTCTATAAACTATGGTTAGTGAGAACTAGGGATGGGCGGTTCGCGGATCCGAACCCGGATCCGCCGCGGATTTATCCCGTTCGCGAACGGCGGATTTTTCCGGATTTTCCGCCTTCCGATTCGCGGATTTTTCGTATTTTCGAAAATTTTCGAAATTACGAGTTTTCACGGATTTTCGAAAATACGACAAAACATGTATTTTCTAAAATTTTTAAAAATACAAGGATTTCTCTTAATTCCTTACATACGTATTTTCGAAAATATTCAAAATTACGAGGATTACTTGTATTTTCGAAAATACATATTTTCAAAAATGCATGAAAAATCCTAATTTCGAAAATTCCCGAAAATACGTGAAAACTCGTAATTTCGAAAATTTTCGAAAATACTGAAAATCTCGTTATTTCAAGGGTATTTTTAATTTAAACGGGTCCGCTCGCGGATTTTCGAATTTTCGAATTTTTTCGAAAATTCGCGGATCCTCGAGCGGACCGGATTTTGCGAAGTTCGGACATCTCTAGTGAGAACTGGCCGAAACTAGCTAGTTTCATTCTGTTTTCGGATTCCCGGATCTCGGGAAGTCCTGAAGATCAAAAAGATCCAAAAATGGAAAAATTTTTGAGGATTGTGGAATGTTTGAGGCTATTTTCAATAATTTTTGAAAATAGCATCTAACATTTGAAAATCTTCGAAAATTCGATCAGAGACCATTTTCGAGTTTCCGATGGTATTTTCGAGGATTTTCGAATGTCCAAAGCTATTTTTGAAAATTATCGAAAATAGCCCCGAACGTTGGAAAATCCTCGAAAATGTGATCCGAAATCCGGACTCCTGTACAGGGACAGGCAGACATAAGTACACTCACACTAAAGTGACACTCACTGTATTTCACATATCACCTAATACAATTCATTTAGTTAAAGAGAAAAACGATAGTGCCAGCCAAAGTAGTCTATCCCTTCCAGTGCCTGGGGATCTGGACATTTTTCTACTTTCTGTTGCAAAGCACATTTTCCCTATTTTAAGTTTAAATCCAATGTTTATACATATTAACTAAATATACTGTACATATTTTAGGTTAAATTCAGCATTCTAAAAACGACTAATTTGGGGTATAGGTCTATAAACATGGCTTAGAAATAAACATATGTTTTTATTACATAGTCATTGTGCATAAGCATAATTTAAACAAGAATTCTATGCTTCCTAAACACACTAGGTTTCATTAAATATAAATACATTTTACAGATTTCTGGTCTTCACATAAAAAGGCTGAAAGAAGTACCAATGTTTTTAATGCAGCCAATGAGAAATGGGATTGAATTTAATCATAGACCAGCACACATTATAAACACCAGAAAGGCTCCAAACTTTAACTGAGTATAAAAAAACACATTTTAAATAGATAATACATTATTATTATTTTTTTAACTAACTACACTACTATACCTTTCATATATTCCTACAGTAGGTGAGACATTTTGAATGTTTTGTGGTCACAAATGCATAGCTTTTGACTGGACATGTTCTCTTAAGGTACCCACTAATACAAACATTAGAAATATTTACATTTGCAACTGATGAAATCCATCGTACACAGTAGTTTCAGAGATACTTGGTCATACTAGCAAATTCAAAATGGATAGACATGTCTATTGCAAAAGCACCAAATCACAATCCTTTGATAAAGTTTATCATTTAACTCAATTTACAGCTTTGTATCTTCTCTATAGGATTAGCAATGATCACAAACCCTTCTAAAAATATATCACCAGAATAGTAAAATACAATACATCAAAGAAACCAAATTCATATGCAGTATATCTCCATTGTACAGAACACTTAGTTTAATTGGAGATGGATTTGGGGGAAATTACAAATTACAGAACATCAGCAGAAAGCAGTCTGCAAAAGTCAAGAAAGCATGGTCAGGTAGAGAAAAAAATCATAAATGAGATGGAAGAAAGTATAATTTTGCCACTTGGCTTTTTATAAATCCCGTTAAAGGTGCACCTAGAAAAAGTCACTTGATCTGGGTCCTCTTTGACTTGGCAATGTGGAAAGAACAAAAGAGCATCCCTATTAGATCAAAAGAAAGGTTTTTCTCCTTCAGAACTATAAATGGTTCTTGAGACATGAGAACAGTGACGTCATAAAATGCTTTTTCAAGTACAGAGTCCCTCATGCCTTCAAATTGCCCATTCATACATTTTTGGATAAGCAACGCTCCGTCCTTTTAATCTTGGTCAACTAAAGAGGATATTTCAGGTGGTAATTTAAAATAAACACTTCATATTACATGCCAGCACAAAATCACACATCGCTTTTTGTTATTCATCTGAATTTTCAGTTTTTTTTACATTCAAAGATGTAGGTGATTCTATGATATATCCTATTTAAAAGTACATGTAAATCATATGCATTTTATTATTTGCCCTAGTGAGATTACCTGAAATATGTATCAGTATTCTGAGGATTTAGTTCACCTTTTCTAAACATTGACAAAATCTTAATAAAATGATGTTGACATTTCACACGACTGTCTGTTTTTCACAGCAATGTTTTTTTAATTAATTTCCCCCCGCAAATGTATGCAAATGAACAGATAATTGAGCCACCATTTCATATTCATGTACAGTTCTCAAAATGATATATCTATGTTTTTACCACACATATTTAACAAATAATATTCCCCAAGGCACCAGTCTATGAATAACAAGAGCTAACTTCTTGGACTGTGTTAAATAGGTAATGTGTTCAGTGCCATTTATGGTTTCATCCAAACACTGTTTGAAATATGATTGCAAGCTCTTCGTCAGGTAGTACGTCAGCTTTTTACTCCTTATCTGTATACCAACAGGCAATGGAGTTACAGATAGAGAATGAGATTTTGCTCTGAGTTTTCAGCAACAGTTTGTGGGTATCTCCAAAACAGGCTAATAATATAACAAATAAGCAGGGTCATAATTAATCTTTAAATAAAACTCCAGTTTGAATAACATAGTATTAGGAAGCATACATAACACATGCAGTGGGTATTCGTTGATTCCATTCCTTTACTGTAGTTGACCGTGTTTCATATACATGCTATTCCCAGGTGTTTTTGCTTTGATCTTTATTTAATACTTTTTTGCTGCAGGCATATAATTGGTGATTTATACTATGATTAAACTCATATACATAGGCATTTATACAAGAAATAAATTATGTGAACTGAATTATAGCTATTTTTGCTGTAAAGATGAACTATAGAATCAGTTTGGTATAAGGTTTCTTAAACAATAGGGTTGCTTAGCAGCCTTTGTTTTACTGTCCCAGGTGGTTATAAAATATTATAACGAAAAGCTAGAAACAACTGTAAATTGCCAACAAGCAACTGCAATTATCATCCTGTATGTCCCTGTAGATTATGAGCAAAGAAACAGCACGGAAGGCAACTTTACAGTAGCATGCCAATCTAATGGGATCCTACATTCTCTGTAAATTGGTGCAATAAAAGAGCTTTTACTCATTCATGCTTATCTCTCCTTTTCTCACAGCAGAGGCACCCTTAAGGTCGGTACACACAGTACCAATCTGTCAAAGAAGACAGGCAGAATCTGCAAGATTCTGTCTGTCGTCTTTGACAGATGGGAGTACACACAGTCACGATCGCTCTCCCTATATAAAGTATAGGGAGAACATTTGTGGCTGCCATACTCCCTATGATTATTACCAACTCCCTAAACTTCAGTACAGGGGGGCGAGCAAGGGAAATTTTACGGTCAGAGCGGCCATTTCCGATGCCAATGCCGAACGTTCATCAGGTTGTTGTGTAATAAAATAACAATAATATTTCTAAAGCACTTTTCTTCCATGGGACTGAAAGCACTTAACATGTCTCAGAGTTAAAGGACATGTAAACTGGGGCAAATCATTTTTTAACTAATCACACAGTAATTAGGATTAATTACCACCAATCTTAAATCTGCTTTATTTTTTCTTCCTCTCTCTTGTTTTTTAGCTTTAAAAGGTTTCACCTTTTAAAGGGGATGGGGCACAGCTAGTGAGTAAAGAACTATCAATCACCCAGCCCCTCCCCCTGGCACACCACATGTAGAAACTATCCATTCTATAAAAGTAAAGCTTATTTCTCTGTCACTGTATGGCTAATTGATTATAATAATTGATAAACCCAATCCTGCAGTTAGCTGCTGTCTGTGTTATTTGAGTCCCAATGTAACACTGTACCCAAAGAAATCAATTGCAAAGTCCCCCCCACACACACACACACACCTTCAAAATCCTACAGATAAAAGAAAATCTTACTTGATTCAAGAAGTTATTACAGCTCCTAGTGCAGCTTATCTTCCTGTTATAAAGCAGTTTAAATTTCACTATAACAGAAACTCACTGGGTAAATGCAATTGGCTGTAATGGGGCACAGATCATCTCCACTGCACATGCTCGACACCCTAGCTGTGCCTCACTTTTGGGAGGGAGAGAGGAGACATGCGTACTAACTAAGAGTGAGCTGAACAGGACAAGAAGAGGAGATCTAGTGACTGAGAGCAAAAAGGGATCAAATTCCTGACAGCACTAATTGACCTTAGTTTGCTATTTTCAAGAAATCTGAGCCCAAACCTGAACCTGAACCTGATTTTGAAGCGGATTTCACAGATCCGGTGTAACTCAGATTTCAGACTTTTTCTGATTTTTCGAAACTGAGGAATTATTTTTGAAAAATTTCAAAATTTGTAATTTTCAATATTGAAAATTTTCTAAATTTCTAATTATCTCGAAAATCCTTAGCCGAATTCCAAAACAGGAAGCGCGTAAAATTTCCGGTACTGGACGGTATTTTATTTTTAAAGATTTTGGGCATTGATAGGTGTTCCCCAGACCTTTTCCAAGGTCTCTGAGCCATTTACAGTAAGTTACTATTGCTATTTATACATTCTTTTTAGGGGGGATTTTTCAGTTTTTTTAACTTCCATTGACAAAAATTCACGAATCTGCAAGGGGAACAGATTTTTATGAGTTAGACCAACTCTAATGCTGAAAAACCTAAGTATGGTGCAAACCTTGTGTAAGTTATATGAGATGGATGAAAGGTGTATCTAGCACTTTTTGTAGTATTTTCTTTTTTATAGAAATCCCATATATTTTTGGCATGTAATTCAGCAGCAGCAATAATGTGAAATAATCCTCATTAACCCAGAGGACTTACTGTTATATTCTGTTTAAATAATTTAGATGATATATTTGAAGCAGTCAGCTACCGTGAAATGTTTCACCTCTATTTAAAGTTGATATTATGTTAGAATGATTAGCTTTAGGCAGTGCATCTTATTTTGCCAGCAACAGTGAGTCTGTAGGCTTGATTTATGGGGACGTCATTTGTCATTTGAGATTCTTATGATCATGTTCTTTATTGTTGAGCTTAGTGCTGCTGTCTGTGTCAGCACAGAGTTGCAGTGGATATGTGATCCTTTCTAATTAGACTTTGGAAAATAAAAGATTGCTTTTCAAAGTCACTCTATAGTCTTGTGGTTTACCAGCCCACCTTTGGGAAACAGTAAATATCTCATATCCTTTTTACAATGAAGTCTGAAATATAAAATCTCTTGCAATGTATATATATATAAAAAACAATTGAAGTAGCAGCACTATCCTAATAGTCTTAAAGTAGACAATTCAGGGTGCCTGCTTGCAATGGATCCGAACATCCAAATATACAAGAAACAATGTCCAGGCAGCTCTCCTAATTCAATGCAATTTGTTGAAAAGTAATTCATACCATTTCTCCAAAATAGCGACGTTCAGGGAAACGCAGTTCTCTTTATCAAAGCCAGAATGGTGGAGTAACAGTCTTGATCACAAGTGGGCACACTTTACTATATATAACATTTCAAACAGGACATGACAGTAACAGACACTCCCTCTTGAAGACATATTAATCCCATATGTCCACCTAAGTGTAGGAAGGTTTTAAGGATCAACTGTAACTCTACCTGACTGGTTTGATAATAAAGGGAACTGTGTTTCCCGTAACATTGCTATGCTCATACTTGCACACTGGATCAATATAACAGGCTTTCTCACATCCCCCAAGCCCTTTGGCTTTTTTAAAATGAGGGAAAAGGCCATCCATATATTTTCACATTGCACTCATTATAAAGTATATAAGTTTTGTGATCAGGCAGGCTGGTAAAATACTGACCAGGTAGCTATCCTACATGTATTTTATCTCTCCTTTTAACATCAACTTTTAGGCCAGAATCTGTTACTATTTATATTCCTTCCATCACCCTTTAATGTGGGCATCTGCTGCTTTTGTTTTGTGAGCTGTTCATTTCCCAAATGTTACTGCTTCATAATTCCTAAATCATAACAATAGTTTATGAATCAAATCCAGTAGTTTTGTTGATTGCATCACTTTTAAATGTGTAAATCTGATGATACTAATATCATATAACATTATTAATAACTAGACAGTAAAGCCCTTTATATAATGGGCGCTAGATCCTCCTCCTCCTCCTCCCTCTCTTTAGTCCGCGTCAGTGAGCTGTGGATGATCACGCATAGCCGATAAACTCCTCTCACGCATGCGCAGAAGCAAAAAGCCACACACGGATTCACATTCGCAGCTTTAAGCTTTTATTATATAGGATAATAATAATAATAACCTACAAGAAACTATTGATGATGTCCAGTTTAATTATACAACAAGTACAATGGTTTTCCTAAATAATGCAATTAAATAACAAAGCATACTGCATGTTCTATTATACTATTATTAGCTTGTGTGTTATTTCTGCTATAAAAAGGCCTTGTAAAAATATTTGCTATTCTGTGCTAACAAACTCATAGGAATGATCAGATAGCCCAATACAACTTGGTAAACTTATCAAAAAAAGCTGCATGTTGGGGCTTATATTGAATCTATGCATATATTTGGTGTGACAGACACATACATTATAAATATACATTATGTACATACACGTTTTAGCCAATAAGTCGCATTGCTGCTAAACCAACTGGACTAGCCAAGCATATTAAAATGGGTATCAAAATACATCAACTGCATTTTCTTAGTGAAAAGGCTGTTGTTGCAACAGGAAGCCATTATCTTGATATAACAATGTCTTTCACTGATGTTATCCCTTAATTATGGGACCCAGGACTAAAACATATCACGGTAATTACAAACAGAATTGTTAGTTCTTTTCCACAAACCCTGGCATTAAAGAATGTTAATAGACAAGTGTTTTAGCAGTGGCATCCTGAATATCCATCTCTCCTTTAAAACAATGGTATTCAGATATGTGGATAACAATTAGAGACAAAATGCTCTGTTTTAATACTGGAACCTGTTTTGACAAAATGCTAATAAATTCAAACTTTGTTCCCTAATGGCCCTTAAATGGGTGTTGAAATAAATTTAGTTTTAGTTATATTTTACATTTATTTACAAGTTTGTAGAATTTTCTACTGTCTTCTATGGTTTATGTTGCTTTCTTTTGTAATATTTTGTTCTCAGTTAGTTACCACCTTCTTACTTTTTTTTTTTTTACTTTTTTTTTATAAACAGTATTTTTATTAATATTTTTAAGAAACAAATACATTCTACCAAACATTTATTAACCTAAATGTTAAGGAACCATTCCATAGAGATAACACAGTGATATACCACTACTAATAGGACTATTCTAAAAAGAATGCTTATACCAGCCACTATATCGTAGATCACATGACTATTGCCCAAAAAGCCTGGAAAAAAACCCCAAACAGACTATGAAAATATTTGTCTTCACACTCAGCTATCATTTTTTATGTGTGTTAGGTAAAGTTGGAGTAGGAAGAGATAAATAGTGCTGTATAAAATTGTGCTACACTATTGCTCTTGTGTGTGAATTTATATAGCCAGCCAGTTTGCCATCTAGTCTACTAGCTTTTGTATTTAAACATATGGGTGGGGCTGCCATACTGTTTCCCTTAGACTGTATTATTATTTATATAATAATTAATTAAGGTATTTTTATAAAATTATTACCCTCTGTGAAATACAGGTGCTTTGGTCACTAAATCAGACCTTTCTCATGCCAACAAACAAATATAGTATATACATAGAATCTCATGAAACATCAGTTTTTTAATTAATGTGTCATTAAAATCTCATACAGGCAACATTTTAGTTCTGTATCTTGGACATCTATCTATCTGTCTGTCTATCGATCTATTGATCGATCGATCGATCTGTCTGCCTGTCTATCTGTCTGTTCCTCTCTCTCTCTCTATCATTTATATATCTATTTATCTACTGTATCTATCTATCTATCTATCTATCTATCTATCTATCTATCTATCTATCTATCTATCTATTCTATCTCTCTGTCTGTTGGTCTATCTGTCTATCTATTTATCTATCTATCTGTCTATATTTCTGTCTATATCTATCTATCTATCTATCTATCTATCTATCTATCTATCTATCTATCTATTTATCTATCTATCTCTCTGTCTGTTGGTCTATCTATCTATCTATTTATCTATCTATCTGTCTATATTTCTGTCTATCTATCTATCTATTTATCGTATATATTATTGAAGTAGTCATAATTCAAAAAAATCAAAAATCTATCTACAATCTACAAAACCATAACATGACTAGCACGCACAATCAGAGGTAGAAAAACACCAACAGATTCAGTAGGATTTGTTCCATATATATGACATTTTTATTTCAACTCATTTTGCAGCTGGGCAAGTTTATTTAATAATGTGCATAGCGTATAATATATTTTTGAAAGGAAAGCGAATCACATTTGACAGTGATGAGAAATGCACTGGAAATAAGCCTTTCACAACTTTGTTTGCAGACATCTTAAATAAAGTTTACGGGTAAGCAGATGGGACCCCTTAGGATATTGCTCCTTGTCATAGTCAATAAGACATGTCTAACACTCACACAGTGAACTTCACCCTTGTTGTGTATACTGTATATTACCCATTATAAAACAGAGGGGAAAATATTCTTGTAGATTTTGATTAACTTTAAATAGACTTTATTAATATTTGCATGATCGTTTTTTTTTGTTTTAATTTTTTGGAATTTATACAATAGTAACAGCAGCAGAGGGCAGTCTACAATTTTTCAGTCCAATTCTATTAATATTATATACTACAGTTATCAAATTTGGAAAACACCAGAACTTTGACTTTAAAAAAAATAAAGACAGATCTGTGAATGTCTTATTTAACCACACTGACCCGAGTATAAACCGATGGGGTATTATTTGCCACTAAAGATGTTTGGAAACTACAACTCCCAGCATGCTTTATTGCTGGGAGTTGTAGTTTTCAAACATCTTAAGTTGCAAATACTTACAAATAAGAGTAAAACCTTCTTTATTTGTGCATACTGTACCAAATATAGAAGGATTTACCCCTATTTGCAAGTATTTGCCACTTAAGATGTTTTGAAAACTACAACTCCCACCAATAAAGCATGCTGGGAGTTGTTAGTATTCAACATCTTAAGTGGCAATACTTGCAAATAGGGGTAAATCCTCCTATATTTTCATACAGTATGCACAAATAAAGAAGGTTTCTCCTATTTGTATGTATTTTCTACTTAAGTGTGTCCTGTATATAAAGTAATGTTTCCCTTACCTTGTCAGGCGGCCGCGCGATCCGCATCCTTCTCCACAGCTCTGCGCATCCGGATGATGTCACTACCCGGCGCCTCTCACTTTGCGGTGCCGGGTAGTGACATCATCCGGTGCGCAGAGGCTGTGGAGCGAGGATGCGGATCGCGCAGCCACGGACAAGGTAAGGGAAACATTGACTCGAGTATAAACCGAGGTAAGATTTTCAGGCTTTTTTTAAGCCTGAAAACCTCGGTTATACTTGAGTATATACGGTATATATATTTTTTATGATCCTGTAAGTCCCTGGACCATTGATTGTGGTGAGCCTCTTGCTGTTGTCCCTTCTTATAATTAGCATTCTAAAATCTTAAGGGATTCTCTACTCTTACAGATATGATTGTTGGTATTTTCCTTGCTTGTGACAATTATTTGTACCATCTAACTCTTATTTCTTCACTGGGCAGATTTTATTATCAGTCACTAGTTATCTCATTAAAATGTTTCACAGTTTTTTTTTACTTTATACTGTTAGTATAGGTATAAAGGCAATAGGTATCCAATGTGTAATTTTATTAGCTACATATTACTAATACAAAAGGGTAGGGGAGGAGGTAAGATTTCAAATCCTGAACTTAAATAACAGGTGTAATGTATGAAAGTCTTCTACTTTCCTTCCAATATCTTCTATACAAATCAATTTCTGCAAAACATTCTTATCATTAGCCAGACGAATAAAAGTGCACAACCCATCCCAAAGCAAGCTATTACAATTGTCTAGGAAACCCGCCCAACCCTAAAACTATTATACTACAGACCCCAGATCAGCACCTAAATAATGATATTTTTCTGATGATATCACAGCCAATGACTATCATGGGGTGTGTCCAAGCTCAGCACCGCATGCACTAAAGCTTTTAAGCTTACACTGCGCTAATGAAAACCAGAGTTTAGCGGGAATGGTAAGCATATGTCTATTTTGTGCTGGGGGTAATTTAGGTACGTACAACCATGTTCTTCCTCCTGTCTTGCTTTTCCCCTTCACTGTTGGTATTCGTGTTCTTTTCTTTCCTTCTACTTCTTTTGACAAAGGCCCAGTCTGGATATCCACAAGTTTTAAGGGCTCCTCTGAGATGTTTCATTTCTTTAGCCTTCGCCTCTGTGCTAGTGGGGACGTTCTCAGCTCTGTGTTGCAGGGTTCTGATGACACCCAGCTTGTGATCTAAAGGGTGGTGGGAGTCGCTGGAAATAGCGCTATCGCCGTATTTACTAAGGCGAGCGCTATTCCGCGATACCTATCGCGGCCGCGATGTGCTGCGGTAATTTTAAGCCCCTTCGCGGCGATACTATATAGTATCGCCGCGAAGGGACTTAAAATCCCTTCCCGACGCCGCTCCTAAGGGGGCGGGGCATACGCCCACTCCGCCCACACCCCCCGCGCGCGGCGGCAGCGGCGACCACCGCGCCCCGCCGCCACTTCCCAGCAGCCCCTCCCAACCCGTTCCCCGTTCGCGGCAATCTCGGAACGGGAGGCTAGAAGGGGCTCCGGGAAGGGGCCGCAGCAGGTGGTCGCGACCACCCGCCGCGCACCCCTCCCGGCAACCCCTCCAAGCCCCCCGCCGGCCGCTCCCGGGGAGGGGACGGGAGGGAGCCACTGGGGGGGTGGAGGCTCCCTCCAGCGGGGCCCTGAGAAGGGCCTTTTGGGGCTTAGGGGGTCCCGCAGCTCGAAACCGGGACCCCCCTCCCCGCCCTTACAAGGGCCCTTGCGGCACTGACAAGTGCCTTTGGCGGGGGTCCCGCAGCTGAACCGGGACCCCCAGTGCGGCTCTTAAAAGAGCCCTTGGGCGACGTCTTCTTTCTTCCAGTCCCGGCGACACCAGCTCCGCCGAGGCCGCCGACCCCCGAGAGGTACCCCTCGCCGCCAGGGGTACCCCCGGCGGGCGCCGGCGACCTCAACGAGGCCGATGTTGCCGGCGTCTTGATCCGACGCGACGTCTTCAGGCTGGCGACACCAACCCCACTCAGGTCGCCGATGCCAGGCAGACTCCTGCGGCCGCCAGTGAGCCTGCTGGCACCGCCGGCCTCAGCGGAGCCGATGTTGCCAGCGCTTCAGGAAAGTTCTGAAATCTGATTGGTTAATGTAAAGCAAGTATTAAAAATTGACCAATCAGAAACGGATTATGGATTTCTGCAAACCTATATAAAGAGGAGCTTTCCGCCGCGGAACTCAGATGCCATCGCAGTAGATGGCTGAAGAAAGAAGAAAGAAGCGGCTGGCAACATCGGCTCCGCTGAGGCCGGCGGTGCCAGCAGGCTCACTGGCGGCCGCAGTGGTTCTGCCTGGCATCGGCGACCTGAGTGGGGTTGGTGTCGCCAGCCCGAAGACGTCGCTCGGATCAAGACGCCGGCAACATCGGCCTCGTTGAGGTCGCCGGCGCCGCGCCGGGGGTACCCCTGGCGGCCGCAGGGGTACCTCTCGGGGTCGGCGGCCTCGGCGGAGCTGGTGTCGCCGGGACTGGAAGAAAGAAGATGTCGCCCAAGGGCTCTTTTAAGAGCCGCACTGGGGGGTCCCGGTTCAGCTGCGGAACCCCCGCCAAAGGCACTTGTCAGTGCCGCAAGGGCCCTTGTAAGGGCCGGGGGGGGTCCCGGTTCGAGCTGCGGGACCCCCTAAGCCCCAAAAGGCCCTTCTCAGGGCCCGCATGGGAGGGAGCCTCCACCCCCCCAGCGGCTCCCTCCCGTCCCCTCCCGGGAGCGGCCGGGGCGGGGGGCTTGGAGGGTTGCCGGGGAGGGGGTGCGCGGCGGGTGGTCGCGACCACCTGCTGCGGCCCCTTCCGCGGCAGCCCCTTCTAGCCTCCCGTTCGAGATTGCCGCGAACGGGGAACGGGTTGGGAGAAGCTGCTGGGAAGTGGCGGGCGGCGGCGGGTGGTCGCCGCTGCCGCCGCGGGGGGTGTGGGCGGGTGGGCGTGTCTCCCGGGGCGGGTGCGACACCACCCGCCGCGGGTTGCCTGCCCATCCCCGCCGCGGGAGGTTAGTATCGGCTGACTTCGCCTCCTTCAAGGTGGCGAAGTAAAACAGCCGATACTAGCCGAGCGAAACAGTACCGCCGCCGTTTATAAATAGAAGCGGCGGTAACAGGTAAGTATCGGCGCGAAAGGTTAACGCTTCGTTAACTTTTCGCGGCCGTTTTCGGGCCTTTATAAATCGCGGTAAACGCGATTTATGCGTTAATGGCCGCGAAAACGGCCGCGAAAAGTTAACGAACCTTTTAAATATGCCCCCAAGTGTTTAGCCATGGCCACAACACGGAAGCCACATTCACAGCCAGAAACTACAACCACAATCAAAAGTCACGCCACCGCACCACGGCGCCGGTGGGCTAGACATGCCCCCTAATAGAGATTGAAACACCTATTTACAATGTTTGACTCAGGTGCCAAAACCCTAGAAGTTCCCCTGTGTAAATGGTATTTTTACATGACAAATCCTGAACATTTATGGGGAATGACCTCTATACTGTGTACATATATGAATGTTCAGAAATTCTGATTACAAATATATCTCTGTCTCTGAACTTAGAAACAATTCTAATATACTATCAGGCATGCTGATAAGGGTGGCAGTGTTGTTGTTCTAAACACACTTGATTATATCAAGGAGGCTGAACGTCAGCTTAAAGACACAGACATAGATCAAAAAGGAGAAAGAAAGCCTGTGGCACATCAAAATGTAGTGTATAATATATAAAAACCCTTTTTAATACTTTTCGTATGGGCCAAAAAATATATAAAATCACTTAAAAACACAAATGATTATCTAACATACCCTCAGTCACAATAGTAATATATATAAGTGAGTAAATGCAATACAATATATAATAATGTATCTTAAATAAATATATAATAGATACCCCCAAAATACAAAGCCCTAGTAATGCACAGTACTGTTGCCCACCTATATAGAGCAGTAGGAATATAGTAGTATAGTAAGATAGATTGTATCAACAAGTAATAATGTACAACAAAATATTGTATTATAAATTTTATATTATATTGTATTGCATTTACTCACTTATATATATATTACTATGTGATACTTTGTGTTTTTAAGTGATTTTATATATTTTTGGCCCATAACAAGTATTAATAAAGGGTTTTTATATATTATACACTACATTTTAGGATGCCACAGGCTTTCTTTCTCCTTTTTGATCTAAGTATTACATGTATATACCTGTTGAGCACCACTACCACTTATGTGTTGCATAACACTAGTGCCCTAATTCCTTTTTTCGCCCTTAAAGACCACAGACACTTATGCCACCCTTAAAAGCAATCTGCTTAAAGTTTTTGAGCAGGATGCTTGGGAAGGTTCTCATTCATCCAGGTCATGGTTTATCTGTTGTAATTTATTAGATCAACTGGACTTGAAGTTTAGTTCTTGAAGATGTTTCGCTAGTCATCCGACTGGCTTTCTCAATTCAGAATGACTTGTACAAGAATCTGTTGGCAATTTATGTGAAGATAAAGAAACCAAGCGCTAAATAGAGGTGGGGGGGTTCAACACCAACGGTCTGCCATGTACAATGCAGTTTTGACACCTTAATCTGGGCGTTCCTATAACACCTCTTAGCCTCTATCCATCACACCCTTAACACTTGGCTGTGATATGCTAATTGGGATTTTCCAGGGTACATATTGCCTACAGATTCTTGTACAAGTCATTCTGAATTGAGAAAGCCATTCGAATGACTAGCAAAACGTCTTCAAAAACTAAACTTCCAGTTGATCTAATTGAATACAACAGATTTTTAAGCAGGAGTTAAGTATTCTGTTGGATGAGGGTGTGGAGTTGGGGGTTATTAGTAAATAACACAAAATGCTTATTAAAGAATCCCCCATAACGCCTATATTCCACCATTATCCGAAGCTCCATAGATCAGCATCTAAACCAGAAGGTAGGCCGATTGTGGCCAGTATTAGCTCTATTTTAGAGGGTCTTTCAGATTGGATTAACTCTATTCTTCAACCTGTTATGAAATCTCTTTCCTCATACCTTGGGATACAGGTCATGTTTTACAAAATTGAAACTTTTGTGTGGGAGTCCCACTATATATGGGTTACATTATTTTACATTAAAGCTAATATATTACAGGGAGGGGTGAGAGCACTATTTACAGAAAACCTATTTCGGGCAATACCCTTCTCAGGGCAGAAATTTGCCATCCATTTCATATCCTCGGACAAGGATTTTTTGACTCAAGCAGAGGATCTAAAGAGTAAACTAAAACAGAGGGGTTATACAGAAAAGGCAGTTGATACGGCCTTACAAGAAGTTAAAAAATTAGAACGTTCTGAACTTCTGGTTCCTAAAAGGTTCCGTAGTCGAAGGATGCAAATTCCTCAGGTACTATAGTGTAAGAAAAAAGAGATAGAATTTACAGAATTTAGCCAAGAATTTGGGCAAGTGTGCGAGATTATTCACAACATGTCCCTATTTTATTGGCAGATCCTAAAATAAAACAAAGAAGTTTCGGACCAGTATGATATTAAGTTTGTTTCTAACATCCTCCCACTCTTGGTAGTCTATTATCCCCGAGTTGGTTTGATATCCTAAAACTGACTCACAAGGGACAGATACTTGGCTTTCCTTTCTGGGGCATTTAAATTTTTTGTTGGTGAATGGAAATGTGACTTCAGTTAATTAAATACTTTACCTTACAGTTACGGAACTAAAAAATTCATCATTTCTAATTGTATACTAAACATGTAATCTATTTATTAGAGTGTAAGATATGTCACATTCAATACATAGGACAAACCAAACGTGCTTTGAGAAATAGAATAGGAGAACACTTAGGGCTATTGAACTCTTGATTCAGTCACTCCAATAGGCAGACACTTTATAATTGCCCGGCTCAGGGCATTATGGATCTGAAAGTTAAAGTAATTGATAAAATATTTCTGCCACACACAATATATAGAAAATTGGTCTGTTGTACACTCTATATTAAAGTGCAACTAGAGACCAAAAATATAGTACTACAAAAAACAGAATTCTAGTGCACAAACAATTCTAATTGCATATTGGCTACCTCCATAAGCTTGCTACTACAAACAGTCTGCTAAACCCTGGATAAATAAAAGCAATTAGTTCAATAAGTTGGCCAAATTATTTAAGCCCAGTCACCATGTCAAGGTTGCTTTCTTAACTGGGTCCTAACCTACTGGTACTTGCCTTTTTGGCTCCATGAGCTGACAGATTCTCCTTTGTGGCCTGGCCTGGATGCTTGAAGCTGACTCTCTAGTTTAAGGTACTTAGCTCAAACAAGCACATGCCTAACTCTGGGTGGAGTACAATGTCCCAAAAGGCTTGGTCAAACCTTCATGTAACACAAATATATAGAAAATTGGGCTGTTTACATCCATATTAAAGTACAACTAGAGACCAAAAATTAATACATACAAAAAACAGAATTCTAGTGCACAAACAATTCTAATTGCATATTGGCTACCTCCATAAGGTTGCTACTTCAAACAGTCTGCTAAACCCTGGATAAATAAAAGCAATTAGTTCAATAAGACGTCAATTAGTTCAATAAGTTGGCCAAATTATTTTAAGCCCAGTCACCACTTTCTTTAACTGGAGGTAGCCAATATGCAATTAGAATTGTTTGTGCACTAGAATTCTACCCCGCCGCGGGAGGTTAGTATCGGCTGACTTCGCCTCCTTCAAGGTGGCGAAGTAAAACGCCGATACTAGCCGAGCGAAACCAGTACCGCCGCTTTATAAATAGAAGCGGCGGTAACAGGTAAGTATCGGCGCGAAAGGTTAACGCTTCGTTAACTTTTCGCGGCCGTTTTCGGGCCTTTATAAATCGCGGTAAACGCGATTTATGCGTTAATGGCCGCGAAAACGGCCGCGAAAAGTTAACGAACCTTTATAAATATGCCCCCAAGTGTTTAGCCATGGCCACAACACGGAAGCCACATTCACAGCCAGAAACTACAACCACAATCAAAAGTCACGCCCACCGCACCACGGCGCCGGTGGGCTAGACATGCCCCCTAATAGAGATTGGAAACACCTATTTACAATGTTTACTCAGGTGCCAAAACCCTAGAAGTTCCCCTGTGTAAATGGTTATTTTTACATGACAAATCCTGAACATTTATGGGGAATGACCTCTATACTGTGTACATATGAATGTTCAGAAATTCTGATTACAAATATATTCTCGTCTCTGAACTTAGAAACATTCTAATATAACTATCAGGCATGCTGATAAGGGTGGCAGTGTTGTTGTTCTAAACACACTTGATTATATCAAGGAGGCTGAACGTCAGCTTAAGACACAGACATAGATCAAAAAGGAGAAAGAAAGCCTGTGGCACTCAAAATGTAGTGTATAATATATAAAACCCTTTATTAATACTTGTTCATGGGCCCAAAAATATAAAATCACTTAAAAACACAAAGTATTATCTAACATACCCTCAGTCACAATAGTAATATATATAAGTGAGTAAATGCAATACAATATATAATATGTATCTTAAATAAATATTAAATAGATACCCCGCAAAATACAAAGCCCTAGTAATGCACAGTACTGTTGCACACCTATATAGAGCAGTAGGAATATAGTAGTATTAAGATAGATTGTATCAACAAGTAATAATGTACAACAAAATATTGTATTATAAATTATTATATTTGTATTGCATTTCTCACTTATATTATATTACTATGTGATACTTTGTGTTTTTAAGTGATTTTTATATTTTTGGCCCATGAACAAGTATTAATAAAGGGTTTTTATATATTATACATACACTACTTTTGAGTGCCACGCTTTTCTTTCTCCTTTTTGATCTAAGTATTACATGTATATACCTGTTGAGCACCACTACCACTTATGTGTTGCATAACACTAGTGCCCTAATTCCTTTTTTCGCCTTAAAGACACAGACACTTATGCCACCCTTAAAAGCAATCTGCTTAAAGTTTTTGAGCAGGATGCTTGGGAAGGTTCTCATTCATCCAGGTCATGGTTTATCTGTTGTAATTTATTAGATCAACTGGACTTGAAGTTTAGTTCTTGAAGATGTTTCGCTAGTCATCCGACTGGCTTTCTCAATTCAGAATGACTTGTACAAAATCTGTTGGCAATTTATGTGAAGATAAAGAAACCAAGCCTAAATAGAGGTGGGGGGGTTCAACACCAACGGTCTGCCATGTACAATGCAGTTTTGACACCTTAATCTGGGCGTTCCATAAACACCTCTTAGCCTCTATCCAATCACACCTATAACACATTACTTGGCTGTGATATGCTAATTGGGATTTTCCAGGGTACATATGCCTACAGATTCTTGTACAAGTCATTCTGAATTGAGAAAGCCATTCGAATGACTAGCAAAACGTCTTCAAAAACTAAACTTCCAGTTGATCTAATTGAATACAACAGATTTTTAAGCAGGAGTTAAGTATTCTGTTGGATGAGGGTGTGGAGTTGGGGGTTATTAGTAAATAAAACACAAAAATGCTTATTAAAGAATCCCCCATAACGCCTATATTCACCATTATCCGAAGCTCATAGATCAGCATCTAAACCAGAAGGTGGCCGATTGTGGCCAGTATTAGCTCTATTTTAGAGGGTCTTTCAGATTGGATTAACTCTATTCTTCAACCTGTTATGAAATCTCTTTCCTCATACCTTAGGGATACAGGTCATGTTTTACAAAAATTGGAAACTTTTGTGTGGGAGTCCCACTATATATGGGTTACATTAATTTTACATTAAAGCTAATATATTACAGGGGAGGGTTGAGAGCACTATTTACAGAAAACCTATTTCGGGCAATACCCTTCTCAGGGCAGAAATTTGCCATCCATTTCATATCCTCGGACAAGGATTTTTTGACTCAAGCAGAGGATCTAAAGAGTAAACTAAAACAGAGGGGTTATACAGAAAGGCAGTTGATACGGCCTTACAGAAGTTAAAAATTAGAACGTTCTGAACTTCTGGTTCCTAAAAGGTTCCGTATGTCGAAGGATGCAAATTCCTCAGGTACTAATAGTGTAAGAAAAAGAGATAGAATTTACAGAATTTAGCCAAGAATTTGGGCAAGTGTGCGAGATTATTCACAGACATGTCCCTATTTTATTGGCAGATCCTAAAATCAAAGAAGTTTCGGACCAGTATGATATTAAGTTTGTTTCTAAACATCCTCCCACTCTTGGTAGTCTATTATCCCCGAGTATGGTTTGATATCCTAAAACTGACTCACAAGGGACAGATACTTGGCTTTCCCTTTCTGGGGCATTTAAATGTGGGGGTAAAAAGTGTGGAACCTGTCAGGTGATTAATATAGGAAATAGCTTTACCTCTACAGTTACGGGCGAAACTTAAAAAATTATCCATTTTGCTAATTGTAGTACTAAACATGTAATCTATTTATTAGAGTGTAAGATATGTCACATTCAATACATAGGACAAACCAAACGTGCTTTGAGAAATAGATAGGAGAACACATTGGGCTATTGAATCTCTTGATTCAGTCACTCCAATAGGCAGACACTTTATAAATTGCCCGGCTCAGGGCATTATGGATCTGAAAGTTAAAGTAATTGATAAAATATTTCTGCCACACACAATATATAGAAAATTGGTCTGTTGTACATCTATATTAAAGTGCAACTAGAGACCAAAAATATAGAGTACATACAAAAACAGAATTCTAGTGCACAAACAATTCTAATTGCATATTGGCTACCTCCATAAGCTTGCTACTACAAACAGTCTGCTAAACCCTGGATAAATAAAAGCAATTAGTTCAATAAGTTGGCCAAATATTTTAGCCCAGTCACCATGTCAAGGTTGCTTTCTTAACTGGGTCCTAACCTACTGGTACTTGCCTTTTTGGCTCCATGAGCTGACAGATTCTCCTTTGTGGCCTGGCCTGGATGCTTGAAGCTGACTCTCTAGTTTAAGGTACTTAGCTCAAACAAGCACATGACCTAACTCTGGGTGGAGTACAATGTCCCAAAAGGCTTGGTCAAACCTTCAATGTAACACAAAATATATAGAAAATTGGGCTGTTGTACATCCATATTAAAGTACAACTAGAGACCAAAAATATAATACATACAAAAAAACAGAATTCTAGTGCACAAACAATTCTAATTGCATTGGCTACCTCCATAAGGTTGCTACTCACAACAGTCTGCTAAACCCTGGAATAAATAAAAGCAATTAGTTCAATAAGTTGGCCAAATTATTTAAGCCCAGTCACCACTTTCTTTAACTGGAGGTAGCCAATATGCAATTAGAATTGTTTTGCACGAGCAAACTAGAATTCTGTTTTTTGTATGTATTATATTTTTGGTCTCTAGTTGCACTTTAATCTGGGAAATTGTACTCCACCCAGAGTTAGGTCATGTATCGTTTGAGCAAAGTACTTTAAACTAGAGAGTCAGCTTCAAGCATCCAGGCCAGGCCACAAAGGAGAAGCTGTCAGCTCATGCAGCCAAAAAGGCAAGTACCAGTAGGTTAGGACCCAGTTAAAGAAAGCAACCTTGACGTGGTGACTGGGCTTAAAATAATTTGGCCAACTTATTGAACTAATTGATGGTTAATGCAGAGGTTACAGCTAGTAATCATAACCACAAGGATAAGTTGAAACAAAAACATCACAACTTAACGGTGGGAGAAAGAAGGGCAATTAAATCCCTTGCCTCAGATAAGAACATTGTAATACCCCCTGAAGATAAGGGTGGGGGCATTGTGATATTAAATTATACTGACTATCAACGAGAAATACTCACACAACTAGGAGACACTACAACATATGAGAAACTTAAAACAGATCCTACTAAGTAGTTTCAAAAACAAATTAACCTTATTCTCGATCAGGCTATGTTTCATAATGTGATTAATATTGAAACTAGAGACTATTTAAATCAATATACAATACCCAAAATCCATAAAGATCTTACTAACCCCCCAGGACGCCCAATCATTTCGGCTCGGGGTGGATTATTAGAACCATTGGGTAAGTTCCTGGATGGACATCTCCAACCAATTGTGAAACAAAATTGTGAAACAACTTAATACATACATCAGGGATACGGGCCACCTTACTGAAAGGTTAAGAGAACTTAATATACCTGACGATAGAGAAATATGGCTTGCCTACCTTTGACTTTATCTTTTTGATACTATTTTTAAGGTGTTGTTAATAAATGTTCACATTTTTAGATTAGCCTCCGGGTTTTCTTACTTTCTCTTTTTATGACTTGATTAGCTTCTTAGAGGTTTCTACTTTTATCTATAGGAGCCTTTGTGCTATAGGATTCCCAAATTGAAAGAATTGGGAACAGATTCTTCTGATTAGATAAATTGGCTCACGGGAATACTTTAGGCCAAAGCTTTAGGATGATTTTGCTATCAAGAGGATACCTTTTTGATGTGAGTGTTTTGTACACTTCACTTATGATCTTTTTTCTTCCAGAATAATGATAAGAGCATCTATGTCAATTGGTAACATTCTATTTATCTCTTAAAGGGATTTCTACCAAGTTAGCGTATTATGAGGGCCAAAACTGCAAACCTCAATCTGCGGATTAATTGAAACGTTATGTTACTATTGACTGGTCCCAAACTTTGGATTGATAACAGGTACAGCATGATACTGGGATTATTGATACCAGTACAGCATTACTGGGATTATTGATACAGGTTATACTTTAATCCTCCTGGGTAAGAAATTTATAAGAAAATATAAGATTTATGGGGAAAATCTCAGAGATATCAAGTGAGGTTTGGCTAGAAGGGGTTTTCTGACTTAGACAGAGTATTATCCTAGAGAAAAAAGGCGGAACATAAAGGGCAATAATTTTGCTATTTGCTTTGCAAAATACAGGCGAATACAAATATTACAATATACAGAACAGTTTCAGCTTTTACTCTTTTACATACCAGTATCAGCAATGCAAGTTATTGTAAGAAGGTAAGATACAAAAAGAGTTAAATGAATTAAAAAACATTTTTGTAAATTTATTTAATCAAACCTCTGAAAATATCGGGAAACACATCTGGAAGAGCAGTTTTCGTATGTTACCAATATCCTGTGCAAGGCACCATGATGTTTGCCATTTTTTAAGATGTCTTGGCTAGAAATGAAAGCAAGTCAGTGAATCTAGCATGTGCTGCTTCCAAATTATTATGAGAGAAATTATACTACATATCAACTACTGTATAAAAAACTTTGAACTTTGAGTACTTACGTAATAAACAATAGTGTTTTAAACAGTTAGTAGTATATGTAGCACTTTCTTCAGGTGCCCCAAAAACGTATGTAAAATTAGGAAAATTCGATTATTTTTACCCCCTAGTTTTATATCGCGGGACTGGGCTTGACCCTTAGGGAGCAAAGCACAAGAAAAAAAGTATAGACTTTGGGGAAGGGACATGTCAAGGCTGCTAAAATTCACACAGAATTGGGGGGGTAGGTGGAGCCTGACCCTTCAGCATGGCGGCACAAACTAGAGAGCTTCACAGCTCTGGGAACATACAAATCTTTACAAAAAAAAACTTGAAAAACCATGCTATAACTTTCCTCCAAGGAAAATTATGCAACCCAGAAGAATCACCATGCCTCCCAAAAAAGACCAAAGCAAACGCACAAGGAGACATATTGGGCGTTGTTATAGGAGAAGGTACGCCGGGGTTCCCAACAAGGCGCGGCCCCTACAAACGCAGGGACCAGACCAACTCCCATCGCTCGGATGGAGGACCTGGATAAAACTTTAAAGGAACCCTGGAAAGAGCAATCAAAAAGCCGACAACAAAACAACATTATCAGAGAGGTGAGACCGGAAACTCTCTTTCCTTGGGAGCTGATGGGGGAATTGAATGCTCACAAAAGCCACATGGCCAAGTACCGCAAACCAGCTTGAGGGGGACATAATGTATCCGCGCAAAGCTATTAGATTCCAAGAGGACCCCGACAACAGAAGCAGGAGGACAACAAAAACCAAGGATACAGGGGATTAAGGAGGAAAAGTGGGGATTCTCGCCTATCCTGGG
Organism: Hymenochirus boettgeri; assembly: GCA_019447015.1. Classification (NCBI taxonomy): domain Eukaryota; kingdom Metazoa; phylum Chordata; class Amphibia; order Anura; family Pipidae; genus Hymenochirus; species Hymenochirus boettgeri. The sequence continues at coordinate 130,354,462 of CM033475.1, forward strand.
GCACTATTCACAGATTGCCACAACTACAGCTTCGGACTTACAGTTGGACTGTGCCCATAGGTCCCTGTGAGAACCACACCAGGCCGGATGGTTCCCCAAGGGATTGTGTTAATGAGGTCCACCTGCCTCACCCCCCCCCCCCAACCTTCAAAGGAGACCAACACAAGGCAGCGCAACCACGAGGCCCTGTGAAAAACGAGAGGAACACCCATTCAAGTTCTTCCAGGACCGTTCCCCACGTACCCTCTATCGGAGAGGGGGATGAAACCTATCTGGACATCCTTATAAAAACCAAAGCCTCAAATATTAGATGGGGCTTCCCCTGTCGCTCATAGTAAAACACAATGGGACCAATCTCCAATAACTACACCGGAGGATTGCAACATCCTTTCCAAAAAACACTAGGCCTGAGCGACTGGGCTCCTCCCCAAGGCCCACAACCTAAATGGATCCCAACCTTCCAAAGATGAGTGGGGAAGACGGGAACACCACCTTCACCAAACAGAGGTTACTTGTACCCTCCACCCGAGACCCCCAAAACCCTTACTGGCTCGCCCTTAGCGGTGAACCCTTGGCATCCAGTCCTGGAGTTTATTCCTAAATCAATTACCCTGGTTTGCCTGAGTGGTAAATCTACAGGTTTTTACCAACCTAAATTCATGACCCTGATTTGCTTCAAACAAGCTTGGTGAAAAACCCGAAAGGTCAAAATATAACAACTGGGCACACAAAAAACGGACCGCTTGGGACTAAGATGTTTACATCTATCCCACTATCTAACCGGCAAAGGTAATAAAGGATGCCTCGCTCTGTGCTAACCATGGTAACGACCCAGACCCCTTATGGATCATTTTCAAACCTGGGGATTACAACCTAAAAAGAATTTGTAACTGCTACTTACCCATGGACTTTCAGATCACACAACGGATATAAGACCTTTAAATTATGAATATATTTTAATTTATCCAATGGGACCACAAGAACAATAGAGAGGCACCTAATACACTTTGTACCTTTAAAACCGAAGTATAACCTAAATCTTGAACTAAGTTTGCTCAAAGTGGACTCTAGAGAAAAGTTTTGTTGGCTATTTTCTCTCTGAGGCGAGGATTGTTTGCAGGATTCTATGGGCCGTTTATTTATAAAGCCGTGGTTTTTTTTTTTAGGGATACGTGGGTTAGTTAATCACGATAACGGGTCATAAATTTAGATCGTTTCATCGTTACAATTTTACGACTGAACGTTCGGTAATTAAACAAATGTTCAGTCATAGAATACAATGCGGAGTTAAACTACCGCAATGGTACTCTATGGGGATCGTTAATGTAGGATTTTGTTTATCGTACATTTTATGATTGGTATGTACGATCGTAAATTTTACGATAAGATTGTAAATTAATGATGTTACGCTGATTCATAAATTAAACAATCGTTTTTTCCAATCAAGGTATTTAATTATTAAAATGGTTTGGCTCTCGCTATCTTCTTGGCTGTAAGGGTTACTTATCAAGTTTTCTAGTATTGAGTACCGACCCCTACCCTCCCTCAAACGGACTATTAAAAATATACTTCCCACTCTACATTTTGAGGTTTTGCTGGAAAGGAACTGAAGTGCCCATGACAAAGACTAACTGTACTATGAAATGGAGGAATGGAACGGCGGACCCCCAGGGACCAACAGGACTCGGCTTCCCACCGAGATGCGTAAAGCGTGCAATGGCTCTGTGCCAACGTTCTTACAAATATAGAAAAACATCTTCTGGGACTCGAGACCTAGGGAGACTCCTAATCTTAGGGGACTTAACTTAAACACTCAACAAATCTCTTGATTGCTTCTTCATAGTTGTTTGTTCTGCCTGTTCTCTTATCCAAAGCATGTTAAAAATATAGCTACTACACACATGCAATTCTATGGGATGCTTGGAGACTAAACAAACCCAACAGAAAATAAAATTAACTTTTTATTCGCCAACCACCATAAAGTTGTTGCACTAGAATGGATTATATTTTATCTCCGCACAATTAGTACCCCTCCTAAATGATGCAGAACAGTGTATCTAAAGCGTCTAAGAAGAATGGGGCACTCTTGGGGCACTCCATGGGGCGCACAAATTTTTTAGGCCACGCCCCTTTCTCCCGCCCCCAATTAAGTCACAACCACTTTGTACTTAATAGAGATGCCAAAAAAAAAACACACAGAGAGATAGACAACCACAAACTTAGATAAACAGCCAGATAGTTTATAGGACAGAAAGACGTGGAAAGTAATTGAAGGACATAGAGATCAGAGTGGGACAGAGATACACAAATGAATGGACACAAAGGCACAGTAAAACTGGCAATTTCATTAATACTGGTGCCAATCTGGTCATTTTAAATTACTGTTGTGTTCATTGGTGTCAGACGCTTACCCAAACCTTTGGCCAGGGAGATATTCTGTACCTTCTACATGGACATCAGCACTTCTATCTCTATCTGTCCCCTCTCTCTCTCTGTTGTATCTAATCTCTATCTGTCTCTCGCTTCTATGTATATTATCTCCTCTTGTTGATTGTTACTTCGGTCTCTTGCTGGCCTATGGTCTATCGGTCTCTATATTCTATGTCTATCGGCTCTTGTCTATCTCTCGGTTGGCTGTCATCTAACTGCTATTAACCCTTTATCTCTCTCTCATCTATCTATCTTTGTTCTACACTCTAGCTATGGATCGAGCTCTCACATCAAGCTAGCGAGCGAGCGGGAGAGCGCGCTATCGAGCGCGCGAGCTTGCCGCGGCGAGCCAGCGAGCGGCGAGCAGCGAGAAATCTATAGAAGCCACCATCCGCCAGCCAGGCCACCCACGGTCTAGCGATGAGCAGCGCGAGCGAGTCGCGCGACCAGAGAAGGCGAGGCGATAAATCTAGCTATCTATTATCCTCCATCCACCCATATCTATCATCGCTCTCTCTCTCTCTCTCTCTCTCTCTCATTCCTCGCGATATGTCTTTCTATCTCTCTATCATTCTTTTCTATATATCTAACTAGATCTACTGTATCTAAGTCTATATCTATCTGTTTAAATCTACACTGTCCAGTGTTAGAGGGATGGACAGTACACTGTCCGCGACTCAAACGCAGAGGGGAGGGCAGGAGGCCAGCATGTGTTAGAAGGAAACGCAGGGGCTGCCTTTAAACATGCCGCACCGGCGCATTTGACATGCACCAAAATATTTTTAATCTTAAACAAATGTTCTTCCAAATAATTAATCCAAGAAAAAAGCTTTCTTTAAAATATACACCACTGGTATATGTCTTCCAAAAAACACACAAAAATATTCCCTCAACATCACCCCACTGCGTATAGAGATGTGGAACTATGGACTGATTTAAAAAACACTGCTGGTGGGGACCTGTATCGAAGTAAAAAACAAAAAAAAGTATGGAAAGATGTGAGATACACCAGATGGTTGGTACTAAGCAACCAGGGTGTAACTCTTAAACCATGGATGGCAATCCTGTTGATAGAATGACACCCCCAATTATCCTGCAGGGCACAAGTTAATGAACCAGTGTGTGTCAAGGGGCTAGATCACTCATAGCAAGCCATATGAAAACAACTTAGGCCCTCAAGGGACACAAGTAATATTCAAAGACTGGTGGCTATGCGAAAATGAAACTGGTGGTTAACAGGGTCAGAGGCCACCATGAAAATATTACAATGAGATTTGGAATCTATGGATATATGTCATGGGGGTTTCTGGGGGAGCCGGGCCCGAACCATTGGCAATGGAGGGTACAAATGTACACAGCATGAGTTGAAAGAGAAAAGTGTTGTTAAAAAAGGGAGGGAGTTCTGGGCAAAGTAAAGAAAAATTTACACTATTCACAACCTTTTATTTTATCTGTTATTTGGTTGTTTTATGGTTGATTTTATGAATCAATACACCAATACAAGTTAAAAATGTAAATATAAAATTTATATATTACTACAATCTGAAACATGTTCAATAACCTGTTTCAATGTGCTTGTTAGTTACTAACTGAAAATTTATTGCTGTTATACTTTTTTAATAAAAAAAAAATCTATGGAAAAAAAATTCAACAGAAATCTAACTGTTGTACTGTAAAAAAAATGATTAGAAGTCTCCATGCGAAGTGGTGACATTATAAAGCCTAGGAAGCAAGTGGCTTTATTACAAAGTTGAAGAAACTCAGTATTCTAAATAGGCATCTTTTACTGTTGGGCCTGAAACTATTTCTTAAATATTAAGGTGCTTTTTGATTAATTTTTTTTTACAGCAAAAAAATGTAGGATTTATTAAGGACGTATGGAGTCTGTCAGCCACCAAACATCTTCCCTATACTTTATATAGAGAGAAACCCTTGTGGATGACTGGGTGTACTCTCCAACTGTCCAAAGATGACAGACAAGCATATTCAGCTGCTGTCAGTAATCTTTGAGTGTACCCACCTTTATACCAGTAACACTCAGTTAATGCAAAGTGTTGTCTTTAAAACACAGTAGACAAAACAATGATAAACTGAACCAGGGTGGTTGAGGATTACCATAAAAACTGTTTTTGAAGGACAGGACACTTCAGGTGGACACACGTGCGAGGTGGGTGACGACCCGCGGACGCACAAATGTGTACGAACGGCGTTGGCAATTCAGCCGAAATAGCCGTTGTACACAACGTGCGTTGCAGGGTCGGCACCAAGATTGCACGTGTGTACGAACCTTAACTCTCATGTAAACAAAGACAACAGGGAATTCAAGATTGCTTGTATTTATTTTTATATAAAAAAATAAAATGATATATATACAAACATTATGGGGAATCGTATTGCTGATATCAAGGACAGATCTTCATGTTTTAACATAGCTAGAATGTAGATAGTAATTACATGGAGAAGCCAGTATGACATGATTTTTATCCTTTATAAAACTGAAAACCTAGAATGTGGAATAAAGCCCTGAAGAAAAAGTATTTTACTAACAGAACGAAGAAAATAACTCGAGATAAGGCTATGTTCTGATCTTCCAGACCAAAGAAACGTAAACTCCAAAAGAGAATATTAAACTACCCAGGAGGAAACTATCAGTAGAAAAGGGATGATGTGATACCAATGCTAAATCATTAATAAGTGTGTGAGAAACTCTACCATCTCTGAAAGTTTTCATTTTCTAAAATGAATAAATAAAAGGTCGAAATGGGAATTTTTTCCAATAGGACCAGCTAACAATGTGCAAAGTCTCAAAGATAAGAGATCAACACTGTACTCAATGACAAGGGGCAATATATTTCTGACTGTAAAAACAGTTTAAAGGACCATTTGCAAACGGGGGGCCAAATCATTTTTTAACTAATCAACACAGTAATAAAGATAATTAACAACCAATCTGAAATCTGTTTTTTTGCTCTTTGGCCACCTTTCCCTTGTTTTAAGCTCTGGGAGTTTTTTTACTTTTTAAAGGGGGCGGGCCACCACAGCAAGTCAGAAGTAAAGAACAATCAATCACAGACCTCCGATTTGAGGAGATGACCATGGCCGGAATTCGTCCTGTGGCCTCGACATGTAGGAAGATCGGGACAAAGGGAAGTATGGTGGGTGTCACAGGTTGAACACAAACTGACACCAATGGTCTGCAATAGAGGGACTATGCATTGTTTTCTATTCCTGTGAGTGTGGATATTGGGTATGGAAGTCAGTCATGTTTTTTCCCTTATAGGTCTATGCGTGCCCATCGGTTGTGACGTGTTATTTATACAAGTAATATAGAAATCTAGTTGGAGGTGTAAAAACTGTCAGGGTTCAGTCAATTTTGAATTGTTTATTAGACACAATAAGTGATGTCATTTCCTTTCTAATCAGGAATAAGGAAGTGGGGGGCTCTTCCCATGTGGGATTGCCATTTTGTGTATTAAGCTTGAAAAGGAGTTATGTAGATCCGAAAACGTTGCTTGATGTATATGGCACGTTGGATGAATAAAGATTTTGTTCAATTGGGAAGACGTGTGCTGTAATTATTACTATTGCATATATATTAATTGACTTATAGATATATTATCTATTACTATATATAATACTATAAAATAACATCCCCAATTTCTTTCGCCTGCACCTCACGCAGTCCTGCAGTTCCAGTTGACCGGTGCTGCTATAAGAACGTACTGGGTATTCAAAAAAGTTTTATCGTTAAAAAATGGTGCTAATTTTGCACAACCATCAGATTTTAGTTATTCTTCTCAAATGTTAAATAAAACAATAAGAACTTTTATTGAATTCTGCTGACTAATAATAATACACTTCAGATTTTAGTCGCATAGAGCACGCTAGTGGATCTTTCGATTCATTAAGAAGAACAAATCATTATTTGTATTCAGTTAACCTTGTTTCGGCTGGATACATTCGCGCATCAGACTTCTTGAGTCAATTTTTTTGCCCCCTAACAACTTTGACAGTGACCTACGTTGCAAGTGATAAACCACTCACTTTTACCAAACGTGACACCCACTTTCATGTGACTAGACCCTTTTTTTCCATTGTTCTTTCTGGTACCCATGTAATGCATGTCCCATCCCGTCTTGTTTAAGGAGGACCACAGTTTATCTCATAGCACCTAATTAAACTTCTAAACCATATACCGCATTCCAGTGAGATGGGGTGAATTCCCCTCTCTATATAAAATAGTGCTCAAAAAAGTGCTTATCGGTAAAATCTCGTAATATACATAAAAAGATATAATACCAAACAATTCATAAAAAAATCAGCCCCCACTTCCGTGAAACATAATAAAAAATCCTCTGTCACAACACCGTTACTCAAACATCAAACCAATCTACTTAATTTCTAGTAATGACTTATCTATGAGAAATCCACGGCTATACTCGTATGAGAAAAATATTACATTGTATTCCCATAATCCAAGACACACAATTGTAACTTTCTGGCAGTATCTCACATTTGGTTATACTTTGGCCGCATTCAGAGTCTATGAATAATATCCAAGGTACAGCTAACCTCCCCCGACGGTAGGTAAGCCTGCTCTGTGGTTATTAGTAATCTCAATCGAGCAACCTCAAGCCTTTCCAAGGGAACCATGTACTGGCATAATAGAGTAATGATAATGTTAGATCAATTACATCTATAAGGGGGGGCCCTCCCCCTATATTTCAAGAGGAATAAGGATACTCATCTGAATCTACATAAACCTGATAGAGAAAAATAATAAGATTACAAGAAAGCATGATAGTACCAGCTGCTCGGCTTGACTGGGACCCCTAGGGTGAGTGTCCCAATTCCTTAATCCACGAAAGACATCCCTTGGAAGGAGCTTTTCTACCCCTTTCTTGGGCATTTTTAATCCCAGTACCTGGTCGAAGCCATCCATTTATCACAGCACGGGATAACCCTGGTTCGTTAAGTGTTTGGGAAACAGAATTGTTCCCCAACTCGTGTTACTAGTGGTTTGCACCCTTGTACACAGTGTCGCTCTTATTGCTGACACTATGGTTCGCCAATATATCTCTGAGGGTGGTTGGTAGGGGTTATTACCCACAGAATATACCCCCACAGGGGCATGTTATAAAGGTACCGATTGCGGTCCGTGTCATGCATGAGAGACTTAGCATGTAATTTTCACCAAATGGCTGACTGGGAGGGGGGGGGAAACTCAAGTACCTGCTATACGTAAACTAACCTACTGTGCTGGCACCGGTTCGCATTTGAACAAAAAACATCCTCTTTTTTGGGAGACAAGTCGAAGGGAGACTCTTACTTGGCCGGGGCAAGAGAATGTGTTTTGACAAGCAAGTTTTTAATGTGCTGTCTCCCCTTTGTACTGCAACTAGGTTTACTTTGGCTAAACGGGAGGAGAGCTATTTCCCAAGGTGGGTTGGGTAACATTGTTTCTTATGTTTTTAACTGATACTTGACATACCGGTAATGTATCGGGATAGTTCATTCACTTTAATTTAGTTTGTCTCCCGTGCTTTGCATATACTCCATGCACCTGATTGATATCTGAGCCAGTGACTTTATTCTTTCTTAGATCACCCATCTTTGATGCATACCCCTAGTCAATAAATTTTTATTGGCCCTGGCTTCCATGATTGTTCAACATGCCATATCTGGGGGACTTGGAATATTTCTAAGTACCTCATGAACTGGGGAACTATAATGCCCTTCTTCCTTGATAAGGGGGATGAAGCTACTTGGCGCGTGACGGGCAGAGTGTTCTGTCAGAGGTTTTAGAGTATTAAGCAACCCGTTTGTAATGATTGGGAGTCCTTCATTATTTCCTGTAAGCTCCAAAAAAAAAGTCTTATATTCAGATTCGTTTGTCCAGTCGCTTGGTGAATTTGGACGTGTAGTTGGTCCACATTGATTTAAATCCTCGAACAAATGCTGACACTCTTCATCAGGACACTCTCATAAACATCAAATTCAGATACTAATAGCGATGTTTATATAAGCAGCTTTGAGCATAGGCAGGAAAGATGTTGTCTCTTCAAAGGATTCCATGAACTTCCATTGCAAATGATGGGCCCCAACACAGAAACCCATCGATGCTGTTCATCATTTGGTATAAAAGGAGCTCAAACCTGAATAATTGTTCTCTGCGTGAACACGTAATTAAGTCCATAGGAACTCTATCGGGTGGATTTTTTTGTCATCCCTTGTATCAATGCCTGTATGCATTGCCTCCACTCATCTGGGTTTTATAATGGTTATCAAGATCTGTACATCCGAGTCATTAGTCGTGGGTTTTCCAGAGGGCTTCCATGGTATGTTCTTAAGATCTCCAATCATTGTACACTGGTCAACGTAGGTATGATTTCATTTTCCTTCACAGGGTGGGGAGGAAATGTCCCAAAACTAGATATGGTTTTAGGTGGACAACATAAGGGACACTATTGGTTCTCCCGGTGGCTCCTGGATACATTTGTGTAAATTTTGAGGGACTTGAATATATAATTGGGACTCTCAGTGTTCCTCCGTTAAGATATCCTTTTTTCTTGGTCTGCATGATCACCACTTTTATAAAGAGGCCATGAAAATTAGTATGCCAATTTTTTTTCAGCTATCTGTCGGGATCCTCATGAAAGTTGTACATATGTCTTTGGGCTTGCTGCTAACTCTTAATGTTTGAGTAATTCCTTCCTATAGTATTTTGCGATCCACACTGGACCTACTTATCCCCCTCCCTTTGTCTGCCGGGTACGTATCCATGTCACATCATTTGTAGTGTCTGAGTGCAGTATTGTTCCCCATTTTTGGTAAGGGCTTTGCTATGGCCTTCCAAGCTCAGGTATCTGTCTCTTCCCTGGTTTTCGCCTGGTTGTCAGGGAAATGTTGTTAGTGATCTTTCATGAAGTTTAGGTGTTAATATTGGTATTTAGTTTCAGACGGACACCCCTTAATTTAAACCCAACTTCACACATTTTTTCAACCCCACTGGGCAACACGCCGAGCCTCGTTTTTTATTATTTACGATTACTGTGAGAGCATGGAAACAGGTTCTCCTCTTTGAATTAGACCTTCAAGTGTGTGGACGAAAACGTGCACGCATTTCGTGAACCCCCTCCATTCCATTCCACGCTAGGGGTCTGGGTGGGGACTAAGAGGTAATTTAGGACAGACATATAGTAAAATAAATCTATTTCGGTGATGGATATGTAAGACAGAAAACCAATATTAACATCGTGAATGTAAAAGTATGCCCATTAAATGAGTACCCAACATGAGCCTTATTCCTTGCCAAGCGATTAGATGAGTATTATTATAATATGGCGAAAACCTTATGGATTAACACAGGGTCATGTTCCCGGTATTGGAGGAATTGTTATTACTATTAATAAAGGAGCCAGGACTAGATTGTCGATCCACATTCCCACATGAATGGTACATATCTACTTATAAGGAGTGCTGGTTTCTAACGTGGTGGCCGGAATGGGATGCTTTTGGGTTAGTCGAATCGCTGGACATTCCTGGAACACTCCCACCTCATGAGTGAGTGCGCGTTAGTTCAACACAATCATGTTTAAAAAGCCTGGTTGCCCAAATAATGATTGTTCATACTGTGCGGGAATGACTAAAAACCTGTTTTGTATTTTTTTCGACCCTCAGTGGTTATCACTTGCCCCAGGACACAGGATTCTTACTGTGAGTAGGGCTGTGCCTAATATCTGGTCATCCCTTTTATTGCTCATAACCTTTGGTGATCGTGTGTTTTCGATGTCATGTTATTATAACACACCTCTATTTGTTGTTTTTGAATTATATGCACTGTCCCATTCTACCTTTTTGGAATATTAAATCTAAAATTAATAAGTTTGTCTTGACTGTCTCTATACAAGAACATCAGTTAGCCTCATTGTATTTGTTAGATGTGTTGAATGGAGTGTGCAAGGTGTAATGCCTATTCGATAGGACAAGCTGAGGTCCTTTCCCCCGACTATCTTTCCCCTTGCCAAAATGTAAAATTCTCTTTTTTGTTTAGGGTTTACATATTCGTCCCCTGTCCCAAACCCTTTACCCCCTGCCTTTTTTGTAAAATCAAAAATACATTTCCCCCCATGAATATTACTTGAAAAGCTTTGGCTTCGTTGGAGCCTCCGTCTCACAGAGCGGAAGAACATCAATCAAATGACGCGTAGGTATGATTTTGCATTTTACCGCTCACCCCCCATGACCTCCCTGACCGTATACCCATACCCTCAGCACCACTGCTGTTTGTTGACCAAGTGTGCTGATAACGAGTCCCGGTGGGAGCCGGCACAGAGAATCAGTGAAGCACAAAGCGGAGGAGGATCAACAGACATACAACGCCGAGGAGGAATCTTTGAAGGTGCAGATATCATAATTAATCTAAAGTTTGTGTCGCTGTTGTTGTTTTTTAAATAAAAATATAATTGTTGGACATCTAAACTTTATAATTGTATACTTGACAGTTGTTTATTACATTGCAGTTTGTGTGAATGATTGTAGTGTGAGTGCTGATTGATGTGTGGGTGTGTGTAGTGTTGTGGTGAGTTGACTTGGTGCGTTTGTGTGTGATGGTGGTTGTGTTGTAGTATCTTGTCCCTTGGCTATGTGTATGGTTGTGGTATGGTGTGTTGTGTGTGAATGGGCTTGTGCTATTGAATGATTTAGTGGTGTGTAGTGTCTGGTAATTTATTGTGTGTGTGGTGTGTGTGTGTGTGTTGTGTCACTTATTGTGTTTGTGTGTGGGTGTGTGTGTGTCAATTAGTTGGTTGTGTGGGTGTGTGTGATTCTTGTGTTTGTGTGTGTGAATTTTGGTGGTGGTGATTGTGTGTGTGTGAATATTGTTGGTGTTGTGTGTGTATGTGTGTGTGTTGTGTGTGTGTGTGTGTGTGTGTATGTGTATGTGTGTGTGTGAATGGTTGTGTGTGTGATTGTGTGTGTGTGTGTGTGTGTGTGTGTGTGTGTGAATGGTTGTGTGTGAATGGTTGTGTGTGTGATTGTATGTGTTGGGCTGTGTGGGGGTGTGTTTGACTTGGTGAATGATTGTGTGTGTGATTATGTGTATGGCTGTGTGTGTGGTGTGTGTGTTGAATCTGTTGTGTGTGAATGATTGTGTGATGGTGTGTGCTGTGTGTGGTGAATGATTGTGTGTATGGGTGTGTGATGATTGTGTGTGTATGGGTGTGTGTGTGTGTGTGAATGATTGTATGGTTGTGTGCTGTGTGTGAAGGTGTGTGTGTGATGGGTGGATTGTATTGATGTGGCATGGTTGGGTGTGTGTTTGAATCTGTTTGTGTGAATGATTGTGTATGTGATTGTATGTAGCATGGCTTGTGTGTGTGTGTTTGAATCTGTGTGTGTGAATGATTGTGTGTAGGGTGTGGTGTGTGATTGAATTGGTGTGTTTGTGTGTGGTGTGTGTGTGTGTGTGTGTGGGTGTGTGAATGATTGTATGGTGTTTGTGTGTGTGAATGATTGTATGTGTTTGTGTGTGTGTGTAAATGATTGTGTGTGTGATTGTTATGGTAGGTTGTGTGTGTGTGTTTGAATCTGTGTGTGTGAATGATTGTGTGTATGGGTGTGTGTGTGTGAATGATTTTGTGTGTGTTGTGAATGATTGTGTGTGTTGTGAATGATGTGTTGTGTGTGTGGAATGATTGTGTGGTGTGTTTGGAATTATTGTGTGTGTGTGTGTGTTTGCATCTGTGTGTGTGAATGAGTGTGTGTAGGGTGTGATGTGTGTGTGTGTGTGTGTGTGTGTGTGTGTGTGTTGTGTTGTGAATCGGTTGTGTGTGTGTGTGTGTGTGTTTGAGAGAATATGTTGTGTGTTATGATTGTATGTGTTTGTTGTGCCTGTGTGTTGTGAATTTATGAAGTGTGTGTGTGTGAAGTTAGTGTATGTGTGATTGTGTTGTGTATGGTTGTTGTGTGTGAATGAGTTGTGTTTGTGAATGGATGAGTTGTGTGTGTGTGTGATGTGTGTGAATATTGTGTGTGGGTGTTGTATGGTGTGCTGTATTGTGTGTGTTGTGTGTGTGAATTATTGTATGTATGTGTGAGATTTTGTGTGTATGGTTGTTGTGAATGCTTGTGTGTGTGAGGGTATGTGTATAGCTGTGTGTGTGTGGTGTTGTTGTGTGTGTTTGTGAATCTATTTGTGTGAATGATTGTGTGTTATGGGGTGTGTGTGAATGATTTTGTTTGTGTTGAATGATTGTATGTGGTTGTGTGTTTGTGAATGATTGTGTGTGTGTTTGTAAAATTAATTAATGTGTGATGTGTGTGTGTGTGTTGTGAATTATTGCCATGTGTGTCGTGTGTGTGTGTTGTCGTGTGTGTGTGTGTGAATTATTGTATGTGTGTGTGTGATTGGGTGTGTATGGTTGTTTGTGGTGTTTGTGTGGTGGTGTTTGGAATTATGATGGTGTGTGTGAATTATTGTATGTGTGATTGTGTGTGTTGGTTGTGTGTGAAAATGATTGTGTGTTGTTTGTGAATGATTGAGTGTGTGTGTGTGTGTGTGTGGGTGTGAATTAATTATTGTGGTGTGTGTGTGTGTGTGAATTATTGTATGTATGTGTGAGATTTTGTGTGTATGGTTGTGGTGAATGATTGTGTGTGTGATTGCGTATAGCTGTGGTGTGTGTGTGTTTGAATCTGTTTTGTGTGATGATTTGTGTGTATGAATGATTTTGTTTGTGTGTGTGTGTGTGTGAATGATTGTGTGTTTGTAAAATTATTGAATGTGTGTGTGTGTGGGTGTTGTGGATTGATCGAATGTGTGTGTGTGTGAATTATTGTATGTGGTGTGATTGTGTGTGTATGGTGTGTGGTGGAATGATTGTGTTGTGTGGTGTGTGTGTGTGTGATTGTATGTGTATGGCTGTGTGTGTGAGTTTGAATCTGTGTGTGAATGATTGTGTGGTGATTGTATGTGTATGGCGCTGTGTGTGTGTGTTTGAATCTGTGTGGTGTGAATGATTGTGTGTATGGGTGTGTGTGTGTGTGTGAATCGATGTGTGTGAATGATTTTGTGTGTGTGAATGATTGTATGTGTGTGTGACAGGATTGTGGTGTGGTGTGTTTGTGTGAATGATTGTATGTGTGTGTGAATGATTGTGTATGTGTGTGTGAGAGTTGGGGGTGTATGTGTGAATGTGTGTTTTTATGTTAATGTATGTGTGTGTGTGTGTGTGTGTGAATGGGTGTGTTTGAATGATTGTATGTGTTGTGTGAATGATTGGTGTGTGTGTTTGTGAATATCGTTGTGTGTGTGTGTTTGCATCTGTGTGTGTGAATGATTGTGTGTATGGGTGTTTGTGTGTGAATCGAGGTGTGTAATGATTGTGTGTGTGTGTTTGCATCTGTGTGTGAATGATTGTGTGTATGGGTGTTGTGGTGTTGTAAATGATGTGTGTGTGTGTGTGATTGTAGTGTATGGCTGTGTGTGTGTTGTTTGATCTGTGTGTGTGAATGATTGTGTTTATGGGTGTGTGAATGATTTTGTTTGTGTGTGAATGATGTATGTGTGTGTAATTATTGTGTGTGGTGTGTGTGTGTGTGTGTGGATGATGTATGATGTGAATGATTGTGGTGTGTGTGGAATGATTGTGTGTGTGTGAATGATTGTTGTGTTGAATGATTGTATGTGTGTGTGTGTGTGAATGATGTGTATTGTGGTTTTGTTTGTTGTGGAATGGTATTAATTGGTGTGTGAATGGGTGGGTGTTTGTTGTGTGTGAGAATGCAATCTGTGTGTGTGGACACGGTTGTGTGGTGAATATTCAGAAACATATGCCCATAATATTGCTTGTCTGCCCTGAAGGGAGAAAGAGTGATGCCTAAAGTTGGTCTTTTCAAGCTTTGCAGTATGTGACCATAACCTCCTAAAACATATGTTAGAGAAATTATTTAGAAATCAAAAGTTCTTTGTAAATCACTGTGTCTTCCCAGTACGATTTACCATTATACAAATAGTATGTATATTTCTAAACCAAATATATTTTTACTCTAGAGATTAATTTGAAATGGACCATGAAGAGCAAGTGGACCTCAGAAGATGATCAAAGAGGTTGTTGAAAGCCAAAGAAGGGGGATTATGTTAATACCAAATATGAATATGTACTTAATTATTGTGTAAATAATCCAAAATTAATATTATTTTCTTTTATAATGTAGTGGGATGAACTGATCCATCATTTAAAAAATCGCCCTGAGGTACTTAATCCAGGTTCATCGTTTCCTAACGACCACGAAAAACGGGGGGAATGAATGAACGGATAGTTAGCTCAGAGGAAGAAATAGGTTAATCCAGAGAAGAATCTCAAGTGAAATTGAAGAGGACCCTAACAGTAGAATTGGAAAAATTAGTTGGTGTCTGTGTGGAAACTGTAAAGAAATGCCACTGAAAAAGAAAGTATATGCTGCCAGGAGGTAGAGGAAATAAAAACAAAATACCTGAAGAATCCGTTTGCATACTTTACAATACATGAGATAACCACTGAGTGCACTGATATCAAGGGTTGATCTGAAATTCGATTTGCAACACACAACTTTAAGAAATTATCCGAATGATGCTATTTATTGAAGTAGTAATATAAACTAACCAAAAAAAAGTAAGCATGTTTAAGCCTGTTAATGCAATATTTGACGTTGCCTTACCCTCTTGTACCTCGCATAGCTGAGTGACCACTGTGTGTCTTTCGACCGTGGACTCCATCACGAATCTGACTTTGCTTTGTTGTGGTACGCAATTGTTGTCCAGTTCTGAGATTGTTGTAAATTGTCCACTACGCATTATGTCTTGTCTCGTGTATTCCACACCTCAGCTCAGATACCCGCAACCCTAAGTCCAGGGTACATCTGATCCGGGTAGGCTTTACAAACACACCTGCCAGCAAGTTTGTCTATTGGTGAAATGGGTGTTGTCAAATGAGGGTATCTGGCCTGAAGGATATGAACGTGAATTCCAAGAGCGTCACATTCAGATTATCAATTCTAAACTTCCTCTTTTCTACCCTACCAATGCTGCTGACAAGCTGGCTGTTTGCCCATGGTCTCACTTTGTTAAAGGGGAAACTGTTCATTTTATGTAGCTTGCACATTCATTATTGCTTGATATTATTGATTATCCCACTTACCTGTATCTAATATAAAGCATTTATTACACTTACTGCTAGAGACTCTGCTCGCTGCTTCTCAATAATTTTAAGTGTGTTGATCTATTATTCACAGGGAGGTGGAAATAAGCAAATCTGCTCGTGTGCATGATGGGATGATGGTGCAAGGTACATAAATTATCGGTTATACTTATAATGCATAAATTATAATTGCGTTTTTATGTTGGTCATACTCCATTACTCCAGTACACGGCTAATTATAGATTTATCTGAAAAAATGCATAGAAAATAAATCAAAAACTTTTAAATCCTAATTATGTAATCTGCTTTATTACAGGTTTAAAAGAAAAAACCGCATATAGATCTTTTACGGTTATGGTTTACTTTTTGGGGGGAAAAAATCGTAAACCGATACCATCATGCATGGTCAATGCTATACGGTCTGCCTTTCCAGACCCCGATGGATTTTACACTGGCTTCATTGAAGCCTACGACATTTTGCAGAGGAGATGGCCTTGGACTGAAGTGCATTAGTCATTCTTATTTTTGGTTATGCAGTATTTAAATGCATAACAGTTCATTCATTTTATAAAATATTTTACAGTTACCTGATATGTTTTCTGGTATATATAAATCTATATATGTGAAAATAAATTGTTTTCACACAAGAATTGGTAGTAATTTTTTTTATAAAGACATAATTACTATTTTAAAACACAAAAAGAATAATGTTTTTATATTCAATAAAAAAATTATAATTAGAGAAGCGTAGAAATGTATACGTCAATTATTACATGTTGTAAAACCTTGTAAAATGCCTTTCAACAATAGTTTGTGGGTCAGGTCTTGCGATTGTAGCAATGTTTTTGGGATGCAGGTAGGTCCTGGAAGACCAGTTTGAAGACAACTCTCCTTTCAATATTTTCAATGTTGTTTTCCAGATGTCAAACACGTGTTACTTTGACTCTCCTAAAAATGGGCGGTGATCCATTGTTTTTTTTGTTTAGGAAACACAGTTTTTTAAAACGCCTTTTCCCCTTTCCTAGAGTGTTCTGCTTGGGGCACTGGACAACAGCTTGCTCTCGCTTGAATTTCTATTTTGTGATAGAGCAACAGTGCTGTTCTTGCAGACATTGGCGTCATGCGGTTAGACAACCGTTTACTTCGGGTACTTAAGCATTTTGCTCGGAACACCTCTAATGCTCCCGTATGGCAAAACTTTTCGATATGTCTGCGGTCCTTGAGTAAATTTGGATGCGGTCACAATACTTTGCAATATTTGAATGCTTGTCCTTGTTAAGCCATGGAGGTTTCTCTATTTTATTTCTGGTAAGGTTTTTATGTTCACACTCTATAAATATGGGATTTAGTGGGAATTTGTGCTTGTTTTGAATGTGATACATAACAGTTTTCCATTTTGCAATTAATAAATCAGGATCATGATTGCAAGTCTTGGCACATACCAGAGATGGTGGGTATTGAACCAACCATCTAGCAAGAATACCACAACCTGGTTTTCTACTTGCAGTGACAATCTTTTTGTTAAGCCTTTGCAAATATGCCAGACATCAAAACTGATGGCATATTTCTGAGTAATTTGTACGCATAAGTTTGCGTATTGCAAACATGCTGCGGTGGCCACTATTTTCACATCAACATGCTTTGTAAAACCTCTTCAAACAAGTTTGAAAGGAGTAGACTTTTCCAATCCAACAGAGTCTTTCCCAGGACCAAGTTGGTCAATGGTAAGTTCACCTTTTATTGGTCACCAAGTTCAGAAACTGTAAGTGCAAAATTTTGCACAGTAACCTGGGCTTATCTACTGGCCATCTCCAGCCAGTATGACTGCCTTTCCTGTCATGTCCTTTAACATTTCTTTTTTCTACTTCCCATTCCTAGTGAATAGCTGGAAACAGGTATTTTTTTTGATAGCTATTAAAATAATGCAGAAGTATGTAGCTACTCCAAAAATTCAAGAAGTTCTTTGACTTTTTTAAAACTCGAACCACTATACAGAATGCTTCCTGCCAATTGAATATTACCAACTGAAATGCGGCTTCGGTGGGTTGACTGCTCCACCGAAGAGAGTGGTGTCCATCTTGGCATATCAATGAAACTGAAAGCATGCTGCCAAAAAATTTTTTCTCAATATTGAATACTTTGCAAAAACAAGCTTCCACACCAGGATTTTGACAGGGAATTAGTGACAGAATTTCATTCCAAACAGCTTTCATAGATTATACATTTTTTTTCTTTCACATAACTCCCTTGAAAGTCTTTTTACTTGAAAAAGGTGATTGTGCAAATAACTATAGACGACTCTGCATTTGATGGTTCCTCAGCAGGATCAAATGTTTTGTCTTTTGTATCATCAACATAAGTTACAGATGATTCCAAAGATGTATCATGTGAAGAAATTTTTCCTGATTTTGAAGTACAAATGGGACCTTGGACACTTGCACAAATTCAGTTTCTAAGCTCTCTCTTTCTGTTTATCAATTTTTTGGGTGCTACTGCAGGACATAGTGGAGTAGAGGTGGTAAAAGAATTTCATGAAATACATGACAGGATCAATGTCTTCTAGCTGCGGTTGTCTCAAGAGTTTGGTTTTCATTATCAGTAAAATTTGCTAATGGTCATTTTGGGTAGACACTGTTCTTTGATTTAACCAATGTCTGATAGCAGTAAACATCCTTATACATTAATTGCCTGGATGTTTGTGTGTGCACACTATGCAAACTTGATAGTATGGAATGACTTGATGTTGATGCTTCTGATGATTCAGATACATTCATTGATGGCTTTGTTGTCATACCTACTGATAAATGACCGCATGTAAAGTAACAGAAAGTCCAGTAAATATGTGGGAATGGCTGGATGGCTTAAGAACACTCTGGAAACCTTTTGAAATGTAAGAATCAGAAGAAAAATGACATGAACAAATCCTGTATTTCTCTGTTTTTTTTCCATCTAGAATTTTTGAGCCATTAAGTCAATGTCCCCAAATCTTGGCCTGTTTTGCTGTAGCCAATCTTTATACTTTCAATGTTTTTTGGAAATGTATGTAGGACAATATTTGGATATTTTAGCTTTGTCCAGTAATATAAGGACATCCTTTCACGATGCAGGCAGGCATAATGAATATCTATAAAAATAGTGCAAAAAAAAATTGTATCAGAGGAAGGTTAAAGAATTTTTTTTTTTAAAGGCATGTCCACCCCGAAATTTAACTTTTGATATGTGGTAGGGGGCATGCTCCCCCAGCCCCAACCGCATTAATATAACTGTTAGAAAGTCCCCCGATTCTTACTCACTGCCCTCTCTCCTCCGCTGCGTGTTCAGGCCCTCTGCTTCATGGAATTGAAAGCAGGGGGCGGGACCAGCAGCCGCGTCCGTGATTGGCTGAGAGGCAGGGAGGCTGCCCGAGCATGCCTCAACCTGATGAGGTTGAGGAAGTCTCAGGCACAGAATGAGTCACACACTGCTCCTACACAGCAGTTTCCTGGACTTTGGAGGGGCACAGAAGGGGAACTATTCTGAGCAGGAATGTAAGGTAAGGATTGTTTTAAACTACTTGATGTGGCCAGTAAGGGGATAGTTAAATTTAGTTTTGGGGGTGGACATGCCCTTTAAATGGCATGTCCACCCTTAGTTTAAAATTTTACTGTAGTTCAATACTCTCCCGATCACTACTTACTTTCCTTTTCACCCAGCGATCGGTCACGGCCATCTGCTTGCATGAAACTGCAAGGCAAGTGCCGGACCGGCAGCCAATCACGGACGTGGCTTACGGCTGTACAGAAAGCCAGGGGAAACAGTCAAAGTAAGTATAGATTCTGGAGAGTTTTGCGCTGCTAAAAATATAGCAGTTGGGGTTGGGGAGGGAGACCTCACTACAGAAAAGGGGATTGGAGTTAGGGGGGGAGGGAGGCATGGATGGATGCACTAAGGATGTCAAAATTCTCAAGGGGAGAGACAAGATGCAGACACAGAATGAGACACACACAGACTTCTGCTGTTAACTTTTTGGACTTGTAGGGAGGGCAGGGCAGCCATTTTGAGCAGGAATGTAAGGATTTTTATGTACTACACAGTGGGGCCAGTAGTTGGTTAGGTGGATGAACGCCGGGGGAGTGCGCCCGCTCGCTAAACAGTTATATATATATATATATATATATATTATATATTATATATTATATATATGGTTCACAAACTATTATAATGCCCTTTAACTTGTATGCAAGGAAGAGTAAATAATATGTAGTTAGTGATGATGTCTAATACATTTCACATTTAGTGACAAATTTGTATACTCACCAGTAGAGTGGTTGATCACAAACAGAGCCAGGGGTCAGAAGCCAGAAATCAACATATGCCAGAGCCAGGGGTTGGGAGCCAGAAATAACGTTATGCCAGAGCCAGGGTCGGGAGACAGAAATCAAGGTATGCCAGAGCCAGGGGCGGAGGAGACAGAAATCAACGTATGCCAGAAGCCAGGGGGTTGGGGAGCCAGAACATCAACGTATGCCAGAGCCAGGGGTCGGGAGGCAGAAATCAACGTAGCCAGAGCCAGGGGTCGGAGCAGAAATCAACGTGATGCCAGAGCCAGGGGTCGGGAGCCAAAAATCAACGTATGCCAGAGCCAGGGGTCGGGAGCCAGAAATCAACGTATGCCAGAGCCAGGGGTTCGGGAGCCAAAAAAAATCAACGTATGCCAGAGCCAGGGGTCAGGAGCCAGAAATCAACGTATGCCAGAGCCAGGGGTCGGGAGCCAGAAATCAAACGTATGCCAGAGCAAAATACAAAATGGAGAATGCAAACGAAATGATCGATAACCTGCATTTAAATATTATTCTTTATTATTGTGGATTTATATAGCGCCAACATCTTCCGTTAGCGCTTTACAAGGTATACATTCACATCAGTCCTTGCGCTGAATAGCTTACAATCCAAGCACATTTATTTGAAACATACATCTACATGTCTATCTGTATGTCTACTAACTATATGTTGTCTGTCTATCTATCTATACCTATTTATATGTCTATCCGCCCGCCATCTATCTATCTATACATCGGTTGTCTATCAATCATATCATCTATCGACTATTATCTGTCCATCTTTCTATCTGTCCGTCGTCATCATCTATCTAACCCTGTGCATCTACTATCTGTTCTTTCTATAGCTAGCTACTATCTAACCCTGCTATCGACACCTCGTATCTATCTATCTATTCTATCACACTAAAATGCTAGCTATCTATCGAGCTAGTAGCGATCGAGCGACTGATAACGATGACAGCGAGCGAGGCGATCGATCGATCGAGAGAGCGATGAGCGAGCGAGCGCGAGGGAGCTATCATATCTATTAGCTATGCTATCTGAGCTAGACTATCTAGCTATCGAGCTATCAATCTAACCCGCATGCTATCGACTCTATCTCTATCTATCTATCTATCTATCTATGCGATTTCAATCTAACCTGCTTGCTATCTATATCTAACCCTGCATCATATCTATCTATCTGTGCTACTCTATCTGTATTGGTCTATCCAGCTATGTCTGTCTTCATCTAGCTATGTCTGTCTGTCTGTCTATCTAACTGATCATCTATCTGCTGTATGTCTATCTATCTATAACCCTGCTATCTATCTATCTGTCTCTCTCTGTATATCATCTAACCCATCTATCTATCTATCTATCATCTATCTATCTATCTATCTATATCTATCACTCATCATCATCGCTAATCTATCTACATCAGCTCATGTTCTATCTATCTAACCCTTGCTAATCTATCTATCTATCTATCTATATCTAAACCCTGTATCGATATAATCTGGATAACTATCGAGCTATCTATCTATATATGCTAATCACCGGCTATCTATCTATCTATCATCTAGATAAACCCTGCTATCTATCTATCTCATCTACTATCGGTATATTTATCATCTATCTTATGCTATCTATCTAACCCTGCTCTCATATATATCTTCTATTCATCTATCTATCTATCTAACCTCTAGCTATCTAAACCCCTGCCTATCTATCTATCTATATATCTATCTATTCTATCTATCTATCTATCTAACCCTGCTATCTATCTATCTGTATATCTATCTATCTGTCTGTCTATCTAGCTATCTGTCTGTCTTTCTATCTATCTAACCCTGCTATCTATCTATCTGTCTGTCTATCTATCTGTCTGTCTGTCTATCTAGCTATCTGTCTGTCTGTTTATCTATCTATCTATGCTATCTATCTATCTAACCCTTCTATCTATCTATCTATCTATCTATCTGTCTGTCTGTCTGTCTGTCTGTCTGTCTCTCTGTCTATCTATCTATCTATCTATGCTATCTATCTAACCCTGCTATCTATCTATCTATCTGTTGTCTATCTAGCTATTGTCTGTCTGTCTATCTCATCTATCTATCTATCTATCTATCACCTGCTATCTATCTATCTATCTATCTATCTATCTATCTAATCTATTATCTATCTGTTATCTGTCTGTCTGTCTGTCTGTGTCTGTTGTCTGTCTTTGTCTAGTATAGCTATGTCTGTCATGTTGATCTATCCTGCTATCTATCTATCTATCTATCTATCTATCTATATCTCTATCTATCTATCTATTCTATCGATCTATCCAACCCCTTATCTATCTATCTATCTAACCCTGCTATCTATCTATCTATCTAATCTATTTATCTATTCATCTATCTATCTATCTATCTATCTGTATATCTTATATATCTGTCTGTCTATCTAGCTATCTGCGTCTGTCTGTCTATCTATCATCTATTAATTCTGCTATCTATCTATCTTATCTGATATCTATCATCTATCTATCTATGCTATATATCTAACCCTGCTATCTATCTATCTAACCCTGCTATCTATCTATCTATCTGTATATCTATCATCTATCTATCTATGCTATATATCTAACCCTGCTATCTATCTATCTAACCCTGCTATCTATCTATCTATCTGTATATCTATCATCTATCTATCTATGCTATCTATCTAACCCTGAATCTATCTATATATCTACTATCTATATCTATCTATCATATCTATCTATTACTAGCTATCTATCTTATCATTATCTATCTATCTATCTACCCCTGCTATCTATCTATCTAACCCTGCTATCTATCTATCTATAATCTTATCTATTATCTATCTATCTACTATCTATCTATCTATCTATCATCTATCTATCTATCTATCTATGTAACCCTGCTATATATCTCTATCTGACTATCATCATCTACTTCTATGCTATCTAATCTCAACCATGCTATCTATCTATCTATCATCTATCTGATGTATCTAACCCTGCTATCGATCTAATCATCTTTTATCTATCTATAGCCTATTATCTATCTATTATTCTATTACCCTGCTATCTATCTATCTGTATATCTATCTAACTTCTGCTCATCTAGCTATCTGTCTGTCTTTATCTATCTATCTATCTATCTATCTATCTATATATCTATCTATCATCTATATCTTCTATCTACATCTAGATACATCTATTATCAACCCTGTATACTGCTATCTACCCTGCTATCTATCTATCTATCTATCTATCTATCTATCTATCTATCTATCTATCTATCTATCTATCTATCTATCTATCTATCATCTATCTGTATCTATATATCTGTCTGTCTATCTAGCTATCTGTCTGTCTGCTATCTATCTATCTATCTAACCCTGCTATCTATCTATATATCTGTATATCTATCATCTATCTATCTATGCTATATATCTAAACCCTGCTATCTATCTATCTAACCCTGCTATCTATCTATCTATCTGTATATTATCATCTATCTATCTCATGCTATATATCTAACCCTGCTAATCTATTATCTAACCCTGCGATCGATCTATTATCTTCTATATTATTCTATCATCTATCTATCTATGATATCTATCTAACCTGCTATCTATCTTATCTATCTATATCTATCTATCTATGATCTATTCTAATAACTGCTATCTATCTATCTAACCTGCTGATCTTCATATTATTATATCTACTTATCTATGCTATCTATCTATCTATCTGTATATCTATCATCTACCTATCTATGCTATCTATCTAACCCTGCTATCTATCAATCTATCATCTATCTATGTATCTAACCCTGCTATCTATCTATCTTTCTATCTATCTATCTATGCTATCTATCTATCTATCTATCTATCTATCTAACCCTGCTATCTATCTATCTGTATATCTATCTATCTGTCTGTCAATCTAGCTATCTGTCTGTCTATCTATCTAACCCTGCTATCTATCTATCTGTCTGTCTATCTATCTGTCTGTCTGTCTATCTAGCTATCTGTCTGTCTGTTTATCTATCTATCTATGCTATCTATCTATCTAACCCTGCTATCTATCTATCTGTATATCTATCATCAATCTATCTATGCTATCTATCTAACCCTGCTATCTATCAATCTATCTAACTCTGCTATCTATCTATCTATCTATCTATCTATCTATCTATCTATCTATCTATCTATCTATCTATGCTATCTATCTAACCCTGCTATCTATCTATCTATCTATCTATCTATCTATCTATCTATCTATCTATCTATCTATCTATCTATCTATCTATCTAATTCTGCTATCTATCTATCTAACCCTGCTATCTATCTATCTATGCTATCTATCTAACCCTGCTATCTATCTATCTATCTATCTATCTAACTCTGCTATCTATCTATCTAACCTTGCTATCTATCTAACCCTGCTATCTATCTATATATCTATCTATCTATCTATCTATCTATCTATCATCTATCTATCTATCTATGCTATCTATCTAACCCTGCTATCTATCTATCTATCTATCTATCTATCTATCTATCTATCTAACTCTGCTATCTATCTATCTAACTATGCTATCTATCTATCTAACCCTGCTATCTATCTATCTATCTATCTATCTATCTATCTATCTATCTATCTATCTATCATCTATCTATCTATGCTATCTATCTAACCCTGCTATCTATCTATCTATCTATCTATCTATCTATCTATCTAACCCTGCTATCTATCTATC